>JAFFST010048074.1:58974-90375 GCA_022414735.1 Noturus placidus | reverse complement strand
AGAAGCTTAAGTTGGCCTTTTCAACAGCCCCCGTCTTAAGGCACCCAGACCCCTCGACATCCTTCACGGTAGAGGTGGATGCTTTGGAAGTAGGGGTAGGAGCCGTATTGTCCCAAAGGTTTAAGCAGAAGCCGAAGCTCCACCCCGTCGCCTATTTCTCCAGAACCTTCTCCCCCGTGGAGCAAAACTACAGTGTGGGAGACAGAGAGCTACTAGCCGTAAAGTTGGCACTGGAGACATGGCGATATTGGCTAGAAGGGGTGAATCACCCCTTCGTCGTCTATACGGACCACAGGAATCTGGAATACCTTCGAATGGCCAAGAGGCTCAATGCTCGCCAGGCTCGCTGGGCCCTGTTCTTCACGAGGTTCGATTTCACCTTATCCTACCGAACAGGTTCCAAGAATGGCAAAGCAGACGCTCTCTCCCGTTGTGATCCTCCTGGGCGGGACAACCCGAGGGAGGAGTACATTCTAGACCCAGCCTGCGTAAGCAATGCCGTCGAATGGTTGCTGGACCAACATCTGGAGGGAGTGCCCTGCTCGCAAGTGCCCCCGCAATGCCCACACAATCGCCTGTGAATCGCGGAGAACCGGGAGGAACTCATCACCTGGGCCCACACAGCACTTGGAACAGGTCATCCCGGAGCATGCCGTACCCGTCAACTCCTGCAGGAGAAGTATTGGTGGCCTGAGATGGAGAGGGACATTTCTCGGACCGTGGCCTCCTGCACCATGTGTGCCCAACAAAAGGTCCCCCGGTCGCTCCCCACCGGTAAGCTTTTACCCCTTCCTTTGCCTCAACATCCCACATAGCCATAAACTTTGTCACAGATTTACCGCCCTCCCGGGGCCACATGGGGGGATGTGTCATCGTGGACAGATTCTCCAAAGCAGTACAGTTCATACCATTGCCTTCAATACCCTCCGACCATCCAGACAGCGGAGTTGCTTTTCCAACAGGTGTTTCGGTACTTCGGAATCCCCGAGGAGATCGTGTGTGATCGGGGGCCGCAGTTCACCTCCAGCATCTGGTCCGGATTCATGACCAAGTTAGGCGTGACCACCAACCTCTCGTCCGGATACCACCCTCAGACCAATGGGCAAGTGGAGAGAACAAACCAGGAATTGGGTCGGTTTTTACGCACCTACAGCTCCAATCAGCCAGAGGACTGGAGCACCTTCCTGCCTTGGGCCGAGTATGCCCAGAACTCCCTGCGCCATTCTGCCACAAAGCTTACCCCGTTTCAGTGCATGCTGGGGTACCGACCTACCCTGTACCCCTGGGATGCCACTACCACCGCTTCCCCGTCAGTGGACCAATGGTTCTGAAGGAGCGAACAAGTTTGGGCTAAAACCCATCGCCGCCTGTGGGTCGCCGCGAATACGTACAAACGTTCGTCGCGGTGAGAACCCACAATACCAGCCCGGGGATCGGGTGTGGCTGTCCACCAAGAATCTATGCCAGCAGCCAGGCAGGAGAAAACTGTCGCTCAGATGCACGGTCCCCTTCACGATTCTCTGGCGTATTAATGAGGTCACCTATTGCCTCAAACTTCCACGGCACAGCCGATTGTCTCCTTCATTTCATGTCTCCCTCCTCAAGCCCGTAGTAGACGGTCCACTAGCCTCCGAGACGCCCTCCACGACTCTGCCTGCCCCGCTAGAGGTTGAGGGTCAACCCGCCTATTGAATCAACAAGATTCTCCGGTCAAGGCATGGGAAAGGAGGCAGGTTAAAGTATCTGATTGACTGGGAGGGGTACGGGCCGGAGGAGCAATGCTGGGTGCCCCGGCAAGAGGTTTTAGAACCCCAGCTCCTACATGACTTTCACCAGGCCCATCTGGCCCTCCCGGGCCCACGACCACGGGGCAGACCCCGCAGGACCCCGGCTCCCGGAGTGAGCCTTTTGGGGGGGGCTCTGTCACAGCGCAGCCAGCTGCGTCCGCTGCCAACAGGGAACCGGCACTTACCGCGAACCCCACTTCCCGTGAATCACCGCCGCCGCGCCTGCGCTCTCCCTCCCCTGAGTTCTGAGTGCACGCACCTGTCACCAATCATCCCACACAGCTCCTGCCAGTATAAATTCCCCTCGGCCGCATTCACCCGATGCGAAGTATACGTCTATCCAACTCGTTCCGTAGCATTACCAAGCCTGTTTTCTCATAGTGATTCTCCGTGTACCTGACCATGTTTTACACCTTTTCGACTCCGTTTATTTCCTGCTCCGTTCTAGTCCGTTCGTCCGATCGCTTGACCCTTGCTACCACTTGGATAACGTCTTCTGCCTGCCCCGTTCTAAATCAGTTCGCCCGATCGCCTGACCCATGCCGCCATTTCCTTAACGTGCTCTAAACCGGACCCGAGCCAGCACATTTGGCACTCGGCTTTAAGTACGCAAGTCCTCCTCACTTCCGCATCTCCCGTGAATGATTCCTCCCATACGCATGGTGTGACACTGTGAAAATGGAATTAATCATGACAGAAATGTTGAACATTTAAACACATGCACTAGATGTGAAAAATTCGATAATTACGTAATTTTTACACACTGTATGCATTACAGTAACAAGCATAAATTGAACATGAAAATCTAATTAATTGTTTAAGAAAACACCTGTGGGGCAAAAATAACGTGGGAATTAAGTAATTCATTTGAGAAATCAAAACATTAAAATAACACATGCAAAACAATGTCTAATTTTTTGCCTAAATTCAAATGTGAAGTTTATGTGATTTTCCAGTAAAGAGTCTACCAATGAACAACTAATTTTACGCACTTTACATTATTTTAAGTTAATTAAATTAGTTTGTGATCTATGCATATTTTACTGTTTTAACCCTTTCTTATTATACACTGGCATCTATCTGACATTTTCATTTTTAGTTTAAACAAAAATGAATTATGTCTGTTATAAGATCAGTCAGGACACTGTTGGGTTTCTGTGTGTAGAGTATCAGGGCTCTGTTTAGCTGCTGGTGAGCACGGCGATAGGAAAGGGGAGAGGGGTGTGAGCCCCCTACTGGGCAAACAAATCGCACAGAGATAAAACGGGCAGCACAACTAAAGTTTTTTGATAGTAAAAAAAACAAAAAAAACCCAAAACAAAACTGTATATACAACTACCACAATAAAATTCTAGCATTTAAAATTAGTAGTGTATACAGTCATATGAGGCATTAACCACTATTGTGGAGTGTGACATCACAAATAAATTCAATGCTGAACCAGGTGGAAATCCCATTTTTTTGGTCTCTGGTAAAAAAGAGAGAGCTAATCTCTAAGTAACATTCCAGGTCTGAAAATTGTTTCCCTTCTGTTTACATGACTCCGTTAAGGAAACATTTAGGAGAGTGTCAGTGTTGTCCTATTCTTTCATCTAAAGCATCTAATTGCCTGTGATGTTAACTTACGCCTGTCCACCACATACAGTACATTTGACATAGCTCACAAGCATATAACCAAAAGACTGATAAGGACAAATTGCTTATCAGTGAAAAATCTAATCACATAATTGGATAACAGCCTGTATTTTGTTATCAGAAAGTAGTAAATGGAAGCAAAACACCACAAAGACACTAATGGCCAGAGTGCTGAGGGCGGATACTAACACTGTAGCACTGACGTGATACTTCCTGGTTGTTACTAAATAAAGGTAATGAGAAGTTTGTCATGGACAGCTTAATTGCTCCCATACTCTATGCTAATTAGCTTGCAGATTAGCTCTGTCAAAAATAGCACTGCAGTGCAACACTGAGGCAAAACCTTCCTCTTAATTCAGCCCTAAAAGATTAAACATTTAGGGGGGAAATGCTCTCACATGTGTAGCAGTGCAGTAAATATTCAAATTCCCAGAACAAAGCGCTTTCTGTCCTAGCCAGGGCTGAAATAGATGTGAAAGTAACGGTTGCTCTGCTTTAAGCCATGACAGGTATTAGAACAGCAGTGAGTCACATGGCCAAGACTGTCAGGAGCGTGTGACACGAATCTCTTCTTTGTTTTCTACTCTTAGTATACTTAATGGAAGACATAATTAAAACATACAGCACAAAGCAAGTGACCAAATGCCCTTTTTTTAAAAACAAAAAAACAAAATGCAATTCTTCTTTTAAGTAGTGTAAATTGAATATGTGAAAGGGTGTATGCTTGTAGTTGGTGTGGGGTTATAAAACAAGAAAAGAGGTCTACTCCATTGACCTCTGCTCCTACCTCCAAACAAACAGCTATAAAAGCACTATTAGAAGTAATGCCCAGGCATAATGCTTCACGTAAGAATGATATGATCTGAGGATGGGTAGGTTTCACCCAGCACACGGTAATTTTCCCAGAATGGAGAGTGCTGCTTGCACTTGTTCTTTGTCATCCATTGATTTGCCATGTGTTTTGGTTATAGTCCTTTCTCTGTTCCAGCCCTGCCATTGGTTTGTTTCTCAAATGTGTGCACCTGTTCTGTGTTTAGCCCTTAATTCTGTTTATTTTGTTGCATCCCAATTCGCCTACTATCCATCCTAAATATTATCCGAGATTTGAATTAATGTGTCCCAAATTGTAGTATATTGAAATGAGTATCCCAAAGGTACCCGAATGGTCTACTATTTTTGGTGGATTTTGAAGGTGTGACTCCAGGACACTTTTTCAGCAGATATTGCTCACAACTCTGTGCGGAAGGGATGAGGAGTTTTGTGATGGTTTGCATTGCCAAATTCAACCCGCAAACATGGCGGATGAATGTAAAGTCGGTGATGTGTTTATAGCAGTTAAGTACATTTTTAGAGAGGTGTAAACGAAATTTGTCAAATTAATAAAGGGAATGGTAAATTAAATTATATAGTATAAATTATATAGGGAATAATAAATGAAGAAAAGCTGAGATGCAATGAGGAGTTTGTTACAGTGATGGTGTGCATAACTAGGCAACAACGTTCTCTTCCGTCACTTGAGGTGTTAGTATGTCCCAGTACTTGCATACGCTTTTGCTACACACCCAAAAGTATGTACTTTTCTTCACAAAAAGAGTACATACTTTTAGTTCATACCATAAGTAGGCGAACTGGGATGCAGCATTTGTCTCATTGCAAGCCAAATTTTCCTATTTCCGTCTATGTCTGTTTAAAAAAAAATCTTATATTATGGACTACATTCAATTAATGGACACACTGAGTTTACATACTTGAGTCCTGTTTTCTACTTCACACCCACTCAATGACATGTAGAAATTTGACAGTAAAATTACTGTAAGTCCCAAACTTATTGTCACTCTTTATTTAATTTTATCTAGGCACAAAGCAAAGTCAATAATAATAAAACAAGCCATAGTGAAGTAATTGGCGGTTTAGAGGACTTTGTGAGAAATAAGATCCACTCTCTAACTAGTAAGGAGGTGAAGGCTAATATGTTTGATTGTTTGGAGACTGAGTCCGAACTTTGCGGACCCCAAACATTGCAGTGGTAGGGCGCACATCTGCCTAGATTTTAAATACTTTAGACATCTGTCACAAATATCATTAATGTTGGGATATATTACAGAAAAACAGGCCTTGGAGTAGTGAACCCTATGCAATATTTGAAACTATATGAACCATAGCCGTGCACATATTGTGATTGTGTGTATTCTATTAAGGGCACTCTCCCACCATTCATCCATAAACTCTTCACCTAACTCATGCTCCCAGACACTTTTAATATTAGAAATAGAATAAACCTCTAAATCCACATGTTGACAATCGATCCTTGAAATGAGTGCCTTTTGAGAGGGGATGAACTCTAGAAATTCTTTCCACACCTGCTTAGTTGGTAAACAAGAGTAATTTAGGAACAGGGAAACAGAACTGTGCCTGGCCTGAAAATAACAGAACAGGTAAGACCTTGGAAGCTCAAATACAGAGGACAGCTCGACATAACTATAAAAGAGATCCTTGTAGAGATCTCAGAAAAATCTTAGTCCTTCACCATAATACTCCTGAAGAACAAGATTTGTAATCAATGGAGGAAATAAATGATTCATAAATAATGGCATTAAAGAAGAGGCAGAAATAAACAGTTAAAAGTGTTGTCTAAACTGACCCCTTATCTTAAGGGTAGAAAAGACCACTGGATTACCTGTATAACCCAAGGAGCTAATAGGTAAAGAGGCAGTGAGTAAAGACTTTAATGAAGTAAATAAACAAATTTTGCCTCCACACTACAGATGAGCTGAACCAGTACGTTAACTTGAATACTGGCTGACCAGTAATAGAATTTAAAGTCTGGTATGGACGGGTATCTTAATCCTTCCTATTAAAGTTAAGGGCAGATTGTGAGAACTTTTGAAATCAGATTTAATTTCAGCAAGCGAATGGGTGAAATTATCAGTAAAAAGAGATGATAAGGGTCTGGTGATATTAATCCTGAGATACTAAAAACCAGACCAACTCAGTTTAAATAGAACATCAGAGTTTTAAAGACACAGGGCCAGCACATTGACAGAGAAGCATCTGCTCTTTTGGAGGTTTATTTTATAGCCAGAAAATGAACCAAACTGTTTCAACTTAGATGTGATTGAGGGGATACAGGAGATTGGATCAGAAACATATAGCAATAAATCATCAGCATAAAGTGACAATATAATTTCAATATCTGAACGAGTAATTCCCTGCAATATAGAAGAAAATCTTAAAGCAATTGCCAGTGGCTCAATGGTCAAGGTAAACAACAAAGGGGAGAGCGGGCCTCCCTGATGCATCCAACGTCATTTAAAGTAACTTCACTGTGTGTCATTAGTGTGTACACTTGCATGGGGAGAAGTATATAGGAGATGAATCCAAGATATAAAATTATTCACAAACCCAAATTTTTGAAGTAAAACAAAAAGATATGAACACTCAGCTCGATCAAATGCTTTTCAGCTTTGAGGGCCACAACAACCTCAGGAACAACAGATGAATGCTTGGAATAAATTATATTTAAAAGACATATTTGTGGACAAAGTAAAACAGTTTTCTCCCTTTAATAAAAGCCAGTAAGCTCCTCTGATACAATATCTGGGAGTATCTTTTTGAGACGGGAAGCCAACACTTTGGCCAATATCTTGGCATCTGTAAAGAAAAGGGTCAATAAGAGCTGCAAGATATGGGATCCTTCTCCTTATTTTGAAGTAAAATTATGGAAGCTCCAGAAAAGAGCCGTGCTCTAAGCCATCTGGGCCTGGAGCTTTTTTTAAATAATTATTTTATTATTATTTTATCATTTACCAGTGTAACCTCTTCTATGCTTAAAATGGGCCGTGATTGGATCTTCCAGCAGGACAGTGATCTGAAACATACATAATAATCAACACAAAAATGGTTTACTGACCACAAATTCAAGGTCCTGCCATGGCCATCCCAGTCCCCTGACTTGAAACCCATGGAAAACCTGTGTGGTGAACTGAAGAGGAGAGTCCAGCAGCAAGGACCTCGAAATTTGGAGGATCTGGAGAGATTCTGTATGGAGGAATGGTCTCAGATCTCTTTCCATGTATTCTCCAACCTCATCAAACATTATAGGAGAAGACTCTTATCTGTTATCTTGGCAATGGGAGGTAGCAAAAAAAATTGACTATTGAATGATGGTGTCAACACTCAAGAATTTGAATGATGCAAAGCAGGCTCAATTAAGATCAGCAAAAAACAACATACTGTATGACTCTTCAATGAGGGAAGAGTTTCAAATAATCTGTTTATGAAACAGGGGTTATCAAAGATAGGTGCGTACACATTCACTAAGAGAACAGGATTTTGCATTAACATGCTATAACATGCTATAATCAAATATCTACCATTGTTATCACCAGATAATTGAACTCTCTTATTAATTCAAACTGCAACCCCTTTGGAATTAGCCTCAAATAGTCTTGATTTCTTAAGTGAATCTCTTGTATAAATAATATCACTTTTAAATCATTTTAGTATATTTTAAATATCTTCTCTCTCTTAACCAGGTTGCCCTTAACCTTCCAGCTCAGACATCTAATGGAAGAACTGAAGCAGGTTTACTCACAACGTGAGGAATGTTAAACATTCATGATACTACTCTGGGCCTAATAATCAATAAATCATCTCCCAACTCTGCAACTCAGAACGGAATATTTCTGCAATCTCATTGCGTAGTGAGGATAATAATTCAGCTTTGAGGGCAGTCTTTTTACCTGACTCCACTGCATGCACAGCTTGCACATCTGAGTTAGTCGAGGAATGAGGCGACAAGGGCGCAGTGAAAATAGCAGGCCGCTGTTGTGATGACGGCACATTATCTCCTTAACTGGATGTTCTCTTCATCTTGAAATCCAAGTGGTTTGTTTATAACAAGAACTAGTTAACCAACACGTATACACTGGGTGGTAAGAATAAATCAACCAAAATACTGAAATATTGTTAGGCTGTGCAGGAGCATCCAAAGTCACGTCCTACTCTATAGCTCCCTTAACCGGAAGTTCCCAAATACAAATATGTTATTTGGAATTAACAGATAATGTGTTCTCAACTAATACAAATCCGATTTTTTTTTTAAGAAAGCTTGCCAATATGGGCAAGCGCATCAAAGTGCATTTGATTGAGACTAATTAGAGCAGGATGTTTTTCCATCCATTTTCAGTAATGCTTATTCTACACAGGGTCACGGGGAGCCTGGAACCTATCCAAGGAGACTCGGGGCACAAAGCAGGGGACTATTGTGGAGGGCAGTATTCCAGCATGATAACAACCCCAAACACACCTCCAAGAAGACCACTGCCTTGCTAAAGAAGCTGAGGGTAAAGGTGATGGACTGGCCAAGCATGTCTCCAGACCTAAGCATCTGTGGGGCATCCTCAAACGGAAGGTGGAGGAGCACAAGGTCTCTAACATCCACCAGCTCCGTGATGTCATCATAGAGGAGTGGAAGAGGACTCCAGTGGTAACCTGTGAAGCTCTGGTGAACTCCATGCCCAAGAGGGTTAAGGCAGTGCTGGAAAATAATGGTGGCCACACAAAATATTGACACTTTGGGCCCAATTTGGACATTTTCACTTAGGGGTGAACTCACTTTTGTTGCCAGCAGTTTAGACATTAATGTCTGTGTGTTGAGTTTTTTTTTGAGGGAACAGCAAATTTACACTGTTACACAAGCTGTACACTCACTACTTTACATTGTAGCAAAGTGTCATTTCTTCAGTGTTGTCACATGAAAAGTTAAAATCAAATATTTACAAAAATGTGAGGGGTGCACTCACTTTTGTGAGGTACTGTAATATTTTTGAAAACCTTTCTGATTTTGTCCATGCCCACTTTAAAATCCAAACACAGATATAGATATTTGGAGCACTAAACAGATACAGATACAAACAATGGCAATGAGTTAAAACCCTACTGTAATCCCACTGTACATCAAACTGAAAAATGTTGTCTAGTGATTGTGACTTTTTGCTACATGTTCTATATCTATGTTCTGTAATTTACCAGCAACATCACATCTCTCACAATACAGATCAGCTGGTCTGAGGTCTTTAGGGCTTAGTCACATTCCTAGGGATAAAGCTGCTGCAAATTATGCAGACCTCTAATTTACATATTTCTGTTTAGTCATTTCCCTATTCGGCACTGTGCTCTCATTCATCTTTGTCTTTTAGCAGGTTACCAGAGCAACCTCTTATCTCACAGGAAAACAGTGTTAACAGTACTGCAAGCTGTTCAACATAGATTTCACTGAGAATGTAGTGCAAAAAAAGATGAGTACATTGACTGAAAGGCAAAGAGCACTTTTGGACATAGGCTGAGACATATGTCATATAATGTGTGGTCTTAATAGTGTGCCTAGTAAGAAGATTATCTTGAGCCCTAGTTGAGATTAGGCATTGCGCTTTTTTATTAATCTGATATTTGCCGAATGGGAGGCGCAGTGGTTTGATCCATCCATTTTCCTACACAGGGTCATGGGGATTGCCTGGAGGCTATCTAAGGGAACTCTGTGAACAAGGTACGAAACATCCTGGACAGGATTCACACACTACAACAATTTAAAGATGTCAATCAGCGTACAACACATGTCTTTGGACTAGGGGAGGAAACTGGAGTTTCCAGTGCACAGTGAGAACATGCAAACTCCATGCACACAGGGTGAAGGTGGGATTTGAGCCCCCAACACTGAAGATGTAAGGCAAACCAGGACTGTGCTGATATTTATATTGCTACACTGGATATAAAAAAAATTCTACACACCTCCTGGAGTTTAAAGTTTGAAAGTTAGTATTGACCACATGCTACAGAAGAACTTACATTTACATTTACATTTATTCATTTAGCAGATGCTTTTATCCAGAGGGACTTACAAATGAGAAAATACAAGCAAAGCGATATATCAAGCAGAAAACAATACAAGTAGTGCTACTATACAAGATCCATTAATTGAGTTCCAGAAGTAGTAAAAGTACGCAGATTAGAGGTGTAAGTGCAAATTATTATTATTATTATTATTATTATTATTATTATTATTATTATTATTTATTTCTTTATTTCTTTATTTATTTATTTTTTACGAGTTGGTTAGGTGTTTACGGAAGAGGTGGGTTTTTAGCTGTTTTTTGAAGATGGTGAGAGATTATGCGGTCCGGATTAAGGTTGGAAGTTCATTCCACCACTGAGGAACAGTTAATTTGAAGGTTCTGGAAAAGGACCTTGAGCCATTAAAAGTAGGATAAGGGTTAGATGATGAAATTCACTGACTGGCTTGTGTTTTATAACAGTAATTTTGTAACCAAAGATCTGACACATATAAGCAGATTTACTAAACTAAACCTCAAGAGTTCTTGAGCTCTTTCACAAAAAACAAACAAACATTTGAACAAATGCCACCAACATTTCCCATGCTTTTCTTGGATTTTCTTATTACAGCGTTCCCACCCATCTTTAAAAACCTGGAAAACCTAGCAATGACCTGCAAAACTATAAAGCTCTAAGATAACACATGCATTCTAAGTACAACCCTTAGAGCACCTTGCTGTTGAATTCTAGATTCTGATTGGTCTGAAGAAGTTGATTAATTCTCTATTACAGCAGCTCTGGCCGTAGTGCCATTTCTACTTCAAATCACCAGTTTATATTAATGCACTCTTTCTAAAAGGTTATTGTTTCTATAATAACAGCTTACATGGGACTTGTTTGGCGGAGTGGCCACATAATCTCAGGCTAATAATGAATAGAGTAAAACATGCGTTCTTATTTAACAAAGAAATATGTGTGCAATTGTTGATATTGTGAAGTTTCCTCTACAGAGACAAGGCATAGATTTCGAATGTGCTTCAGTGTCAAATTGATTATATATTGTTTTCATAGATTGAATCCTCAAAAGTCGTACCAAAAAATGTACCATTTGTACCAGTCTCCATACATAAGGGGAATTAATAAGACTGTGCATTATGGCTGACTGACTCCAACTTCCTTCCAAGTTTGAATTTGCAAAGAAATTCATTTCGTTGTACAGTACACACAAGGATAAGGTCTGTGCTAACCATTGACACCAATAAAGTCCCAGTGACCATGTATTCATTTTTTTTACTTGGAGTATGTGGAATTATTTGATTTTCCTTTACTTTCTCTTATGCTTAAAATCTGATTTATTCTCTGGATGCTGCATTCGTATTACTTGTGAGTGTATTCTGTACCAGTGTGTTCTGATCTGATATGCGATGCTATAAGATACAGTAAGTAGATAGAATTAACATAAGCAGATAGATAAGTGGTAGACGTTGTCATGTGAAGACCCTTTTATCATACAATGAGCGACATGTCTTTGAACACGCTATCGCATAAATGACCTAAAACTTATTATACTAATGGAAGAACTGAAGCAGGTTTACTCACAACGTGAGGAATGTTAAACATTCATGATACTACTCTGGGCCTAATAATCAATAAATCATCTCCCAACTCAGAACGGAATATTTCTGCAATCTCATTGCGTAGTGAGGATAATAATTCAGCTTTGAGTGCAGTCTTTTTACCTGACTCCACTGCATGCACAGCTTGCACATCTGAGTTAGTCGAGGAATGAGGAGACAAGGGCGCAGTGAAAATAGCAGGCCGCTGTTGTGATGATGGCACATCATCTCCTTAACTGGATCTTCTCTTCATCTTGAAATCCAAGAGGTTTGTTTATAACAAGAACTAGTTAACCAACACGTATACACTGGGTGGTAAGAATAAATCAACCAGTACACACAAGGATAAGGTCTGTGCTAACCATTGACACCAATAAAGTCCCAGTGACCACGTATTAATTTTTTTTACTTGGAGTATGTGGAATTATTTGATTTTCCTTTACGTTCTCTTATGCTTAAAATCTGATTTATTCTCTGGATGCTGCATTCGTATTACTTGTGAATGTATTCTGTACCAGTGTGTTCTGATCTGATATGCGATGCATATCGCATATCAGATCACGTCTTTGAACACGCTATCGCATAAATGACCTAAAACTTATTATACAGTATCTCACAAAAGTGAGTACACCGCTCACATTTTTGTAAATATTTGATTATAACTTTTCATGTGACAACACTGAAGAAATGGTAAATGGCGCACTTATATAGCACTTTTATTCAAAGCGCTTTACAGTGTGTCTCATTCACCCACACACTCACACACCAATGGTAGCAGAGCTGCAATGCCTTGCCATGCAAGGCGCTAACTTGCCATCGGGAGCAACTTAGGTGTTCAGTGTCTTGCCCAAGGACACTTCGGCATGTAGAGTCATGCTGGGAATGGAACCGCCAACCCTGCAATTAGTGTACAACCTGCTCTACCACCATAGCCACAGCCGCCCATCACTTGCCACCAAATGACACTTTACTACAATATAAAGTAGTGAGTGTACAGCTGGTGTAACAGTGTAAATTTACTTTCCCCTCAAAATCACTCAACACACAGACATTAATGTTTAAACCGCTGGCTGTGTGTTGAGTTATTTTAAGGGGACAGTAAATTTACACTGTTACACAAGCTGTACACTCACTACTTTACATTGTAGCAAAGTGTCATCTCTTCAGTGTTGTCACATGAAAGGATATAATCAAATATTTACAAAAATGTGAGGGGTGTACTCACTTTTGTGAGATACTGTATATTGGCTTTCACTCACACAGGAAGGGAAACAAGTTGCAAAAGCAAAACTGAACTCCAACTACACTCCTGTATTTCTCCATCTGAACCGCTTCTGCAAATAAAATTCATCTGCTATGAAGATCCTGTCTCCAGATTTATCCTTCCACCCTTTGCATCTGATTTAAGTGTTATTATGGTGTAAAAGACAACGTGTATTTGAGTATTTCTGAGTTTGGCTCTGGTTTGCCTTGATCTAGCTCCTAACATACATCCCATATATGAACATGTCATGTAGAATGTGATACGATTACAATGATCATCCCTTCTAAATTCTCAGGAAGTCATGACTGAGGACCTAACCAAAATCTAGACATCATTTAGACCATACATTTTCTACATTTTCACCTGCTCTAAACATTTTTCTGCATTTACGGAAGTGTACTCTTAATTTGCATTAAGCTCATACATCAAAGGAAATCTTTCTTTAATACATTATATTTTATTTATACCACAGCCCTATAGTTTCCTAAGTCTGATAAGTCAGAAGGTGTTGATAAATTTTCTCTAATAGACACTACTGCTATGCATCTACAAATCACAGGATCAATCCCCTCATTATACACAGATCAGCCATAACCTTAAAGCCACCTGCCTAATATTGTGTAGATACCACTTGTGCTGCTAAAACAGCTCTGACCTGTCGAAGCATGGACTCCACGAGACCTCTGAAGGTGTGCTATGGTATCTGTCACCAAGACATTAGCAGCAGATCCTTTAAGTCCTGTAGGTTGCAAAGTGGGGCCTCCATGGATCGGACTTGTTTGTCTAGCACATCAGACAAAAGCATGATCAAATTGAGATCTGGGGAATTTGGAGGCCAAGTCAACACCTTGAAGTCTTTGTCATGTTTCTCAAACCATTCCTGAACAGTTTGTGCAGTGTGTACTTGGTCTGCAAAATGTTTTTAAGTAGGTGGTACATGTCAAAGTAACATCCACATAAAAACCAGGACACAAGGTTTCCCAGAAGGAACATTGTCCAGAACATCACATTGTCTCTGCTAGCTTTCCTTCTTCCCATAGTGCATCCCTGTGCCATATCTTCCCCAAGGTAAGCGACGCACACAAGCCTGGCCGACCACAGGATGTAAAAGAAAACATGATTCATGAGACCAGGCCACTTTCCTGCATTGCTCCATGGTCCAGGTCTGATGCTCACATGTCCATTATAGGTCAGTTCAACAGTGTCAGCATGGGCACTGTCAGCATGGGCACTCTGCAGCTATGAAATCCCATATGTAGAAAGCTGTGATGCACTGTGTGTTCTGACACCTTTCTATCATAGCCAGCATAAACCTTTTCAGTAATTTGTGCTAGAGTAGATTTTCTATGGGATCAGGCCAGAGGCTCTTAGCCTTCCCTCCTTGTGCGCATCAGTGAACCTTAGGTGGCCATGACCCTGTTGCTGGTTCACCAGTTGTTCTTCCTTGGACCACTTGTGGTAGGTACTAACCACTGCATAACACTGCAAGACCTGCTGTTTTGGAGATGCTCTGACCCTGTCATCTAGCCATCCCAACTTGACCTTTGTCAAAGTTGCTCAGATTCTTACGCCTGCCATTTTGCCTGCTTTCAACACGTCAACTTCTAGAACTGGCTGTTCACTTGCTGCCTAATATATCCCACCCCTTGACAGGTGCCATTGTAAAGAGATAATCAATGTTATTCACTTCACCTGTCAAGTCGTGGCTGATCTGTGTATTTTTATTTGTTAAATCACAACATGTTTTTATTTGTTTATTATTTGTTTATTATAATTTTTTTGGTATATTATTATTATTACTGTGTAAATTGTTACTATTGAACTGATAATGTATTAGAACAGGTGCATTCATATAAACTTGTGATTTGTGGCTTCTGTTATAGAAAATGAATCAGCATCTTCAGATTCAAGATTTCAACAGCACTTTGGTGTAAGATCTAGAGAGCAGCTATGACTTCCTTCTGATTTTATCATTTTTATATGATATACAGTACGTGATGAAAAAGGACATTTTTAAAGTCAGTGACTTAATAGCCCAATATTACACTTCTCCAACATTAATACTTCAAAACGGTATTCACTTTCCAATTGTTTTTTTTAATCTATACATTTCTGTATATTCCAGGATGTGGACACTGTGATCATATATCTCTCAGTGTGATCAAACAAACCAACAAAAATACATTAAACCCATCATTTAAGCCTGGTGAAGGGTCTGTGATTGAGGCCTGTTGTGGAGAATACAAAATAGCAGTAAGAGGCTTTGAGTAAAGCCTCAGTAGAACATGTGGTGCTCTAGGCAGCTTAAATCATGCTGCTGAATGCTTACTTACCTCTTAAAATGACAAATTCACTTCTCTTCTCTTCACTGCCTTTCTTTCTTTTGCCGGATCTCTCTGGAAACACTTGCGGTAAGTCCACAGGTGCATGCACAGGAGGAACACAAACTCACGAGCAAAATTCAGTAGCTATACACTCGTACCTCAAACTTCTATTCGGCCTGATATGGTATACACATCTAATACACACATAATTCCTCGTCGTTGTTTTTCTTCTCTTTCTCTGAGTTTATATGAAGAGCTGAACCTGCTACCTGTTGCTGAGTGATGCTGGATCCGGGAGCAGCAGTAGAGCAGTGAAACGCTCAGCAGGTCACTCAGTCCTACTCATGATCCTGATTAAAGGAGGGAGGGCTTAAAGTGCACGCGGAGCCGCGAGATTGAACATCTGATACAAAGGTCTACTGGTCAGTACGCCACACTGTTCACGTCTCATGCCCGCTGCTTCCTCTCTTTCTCTTTCTCACTCTCCTTTTCAGATTGTGCATGGGAAAAGGTCAGTGTTTTTCCATCTAAAAATGGAAGCTGGGTGTGACTGATATTATCAATGAATAGTTGTTTAGGGAAGTGACAAAAGTCCAGAACAACGTGACACAATCCACAGCATTATAGAATTAGAAAGTGAAGTGAATAATTAGAAAGTACTGAAAAAGCTTCTGTTGAATACTCGGTTTTGATTGCACAAAAGGTTACTCTGTTTTGTTTCTATAGTAAACAACTCACACAGGGACTTGTATCGTTGATTCTCACTAATAATAAACAGATGTTGACATGCATATAGTCCTCTTTGAAAGTAGTGGAACAGCATGGCCATTTCTTTTGATTTTGCTATACATTGAGGGCATTTAGGTTTGAGATCAAGAGATGAATATGAGACAATAGATCAGAATTTCATTACTAATTTCCTGATATTTACATCTAGATTTGTTTAGGAACATCTTTGGTGGCAGGCCAACCAAATTTTTAGCAGAACAAAAATATTGGAACAGATTGTCTTAAATCCAATTCCCAGCCATTTCTGTGAAATGGATACATAAGGGACACAGGATCGCCACCGACACTCAAATCAAAACACGACACTGACAGCACAGCTTTGTGGAATATTTTGTGTTATGTAAGGCACTTTTGTTGCGATGGACTGGCACCATGTCCAGGGTGTACCCCGCCTTGTGCCTGATGACTCCTGGGATAGGCTCCAGGTTCCCCGTGACCCTAATAAAGGAGTAAGCGGTAGAGGATGGATGGATGTATGGATGAAGGCACTTTTGTTCTTGATTATGTTGTGCAGTTAATGTTAGTTTATTGTAAATAAGGCTAATGCATGGAATATAGCTTCAAGTTTGAAGTGCTTTGGGCACATGTGCTTTCTAAAGATTCTAGAAGCACATTTACAGAATTACATGTCTGTAATTTCAGGCACTGTGAACTTTAGCGTGCCTCCTGACTTGACGGCTCACTACATTCTAAAAATTCCGGCACCTGCAGGTTTACAAATTAAGCACTGGTTTTGTGTAAGAAGATGTTTATTTAACATTAATGCAAAGAAACTCCAGTGTCAGTGCTTTGTAACAGTCAGAAAGTTTTCCACAACAAGAACAGAGGAGTTTGTGTTTTCTAGTGCCTCATGAACATGACAATATACATTTTTGTCTTATTAGCATTCAATAAAAGAGAGAGACAGAGACTGCTGAGGGAAGGACTTTATATCTGCTATAATATAAGTGTTAAGAGGCAGGTGTTTCGCCAAAAAATTCCACAACATTAAAGGTAACCATGAATGGATAAAAGTTATGATGTGCCATTCTTTAAGAAATTAAATTGTTTAGTGTTGGCAAATTAGTCTGGTGTCAACAAGAAGAATAATAAACTTCGGGAGGTGCTGTAATTGAAAATTTGAAATTGAAATATTATTTTCCTATAATAGCGCACCCCAAGTGTTTTATTCCTTTCTTATTGAGCTACAAATGACAGAATTGTAGATTATAGACGTTTATAGATTAAAGCTTTTTTAAACTATACATATTGAGCTACACTATACAGAAAATCTTTCACCTAATTGCTCTTTGTTGTTCTGTCAGTAACATGAAACTGAAAAGTATTATTATTATCATTATTATTATTATTATTATTATTATTATTATTATTATTATATTATTATTATTTTAATTTAGCCATTCTGTACAGATAAATTATTCACAGCAAACAGTTTGAGGAGTACTAAGGAGGCTAGAGAGGGGTAAATGAGGTCATGCTGGATTAAAGCTAGACATTATGGTGTGTCGATGGTAACTAGAGACATAAATAATATAGATTCAAGGAACAAACAAGTTTGCTGATAAATCAAATTTACAGTGTTCCCTTCCTAGCTACTTCCTAGCTACTTTACTCTCATAGCTTTAGCGCTATATGTGTGCTAAGGGAGAAACCATTTATATTAAGGGATCCTTTCTATATAGTGTTACCAGTGAACATAAGTGCAATGTATTGAGGAAATATAGAAAAAAATGACCAAAAACGAGATTTTTAATGTTTTATTTCAAAGTCATGCCACAAGTTGACATAAAATAGAAAATAGAGAAAATAAATACTTCAAGAGTAAATATAAAATAACCACAGTGTAACCCAGGAAACACACGAATAAATAAACCACACATAGGAACGTACATAAGGTACAGCTTTCTCAATGCATACAATCAATAAAGGTAGACTATTGTTTAGTTTAACACAAAGATTCGAAGGACAGATATAAAAGATTAAACAAAGGAGTAGAAAATGTTGCTAAAAGAGACTTGTTATAAAGTTCTCAGCGTCTGCTACCATATATAGAATGTCATCATGCAAGTTTATATCAGTGCCGCTTTCGAGTTCAACGTCGGCGGAAAAAATACAAGAGTATCACAAGCTCGTTCTCTGGATGTCTGATTTGTTAGAAATAAAACAAATTATAATAAAGACAGAGGAAGAAGAAGAAAAAGAAGAACATCACACTCTCTACAAGCATTCTCTGAATCTTAAGGCGATGCCGCTCCGTGAAGCTTTGAGAATTCAGACATGGCACATTTCACTATTTGTGATGGTTTTTGTCCAAGCGGAGCTTCTAGTTAGTCACAGTACATGCAGCGATACACGCCAGTGAGTTAGCACATCCGAGACAGAAAGAAAGACAAAGAGCCGATATAGTAGTGCCGTTCATCACAGTACTGATATTACAGTTTGAAATAATCACAAAATTTATTACCATTTCTCTGTAAAAATCCTTGTATTTTCTACACATCTAAAAGCCAGAACAAAACAACAAGATCGAATCCTCTAACTGCTCTTAGAAATATGTTTTTTTTGAGAATAACTTTTTCGTAAAATCTCTTTCGTTGTCAGGTTGTTGTTAGAAGCTAAAAGAGAGAGTGGATGTAAGGAAAGGAAAAAGGGGAAAAATCTATGCACAGACACATAAAAAAGTGCAGCACTGCTTAGTCACAATAGAGTGCTGCAGGAATGAGTCTTAAAACCCAGAAATGAGTTAGCATTTTAGCACTTCTGGTCCTATAGTTCCAAAGTCAATGGGTTTTTTAAAATGGGTTTTTGGTTAAATGCCTGAAATAAGGTCTGTGTTTTCAACACAAGCTCAAGATTATTTTCATGTTTTATTCCACGACATAAAATACACCAGTAATACCCCACTCATGATTTTGTTAAGATTTTACATGTCTTGTAAAAGGCGGTTGCTAACAAGCGACTAAATGGGACTGCAGAGGTTATCGGGGACATTAAACGTCATCACGCCGAACAGGAAAACGCCTCGTTGTGTTTAAACTCACACTTTTCCAAACTATTCCAATGCTAAACTATTCCATTTAGCATTTTATAGTATTATCCAATTGTAGTGTTTTAAAAAAAAAAAAAAAAAATTATTGTAGTGCTACAAAGCTTGGTGACGTTGAAGTCATGCCACCGTGGTGTAGTTCATTCATAGCCTAACTTGACCTTTTTACCTCTGGCGATTGTATTTATCCTTCAAAATTCATAAAAAGTTGTGTTCATTTGTGAAGATTATCTTGCTGAACAAAACGTCTAAGAATCATAAACGTCCGTTGGTCACAGAGTTTATTTTAAGCATGAATCTAAAAACCAATGGAAAAAATCCTCTTGGATTTTTGTCAAGGGAACCAGGTTGATGCTTACTTCTGGGTTGGTCTACAAAAATACATCATCCCTGCAGCACTATAAGTTTTCTATCCATTTGATAGTGATTGTGTATGATAAAGTTAGGAACATGCTAGGAGTGACAGCAGAGGTAGCAATGTAACGTGTTTACAGCAGAGGTGGATTACGCAGCCAAAAGGATTTTAGTGCATCTGCGTCCCGGGCGTGGAGAAAAGGAGGTCGCTGGAGTCCAGAGGGAGGGCGATGAGAAACACTAGAGTAAGGATCTTGATTGGGTTAAAAAATGTGTCGACATTAATGGCATTTTAATCAGCATGTTGAAAAACCGCGAAAACATACCAACTTTAATCAGAAGCGAACATAAACACCCAGAAACTGCAACCCTGCCATAGTTGAAATATGTCTTAGTGAGCGCTTAAAAAGTTTTATTTTTATTTCAAAGTTACAAACTGCTGCAAAGATTCATCACACACATTAATGCAGATTAATATCTTCATGAAATTGTACTGTACTATTATAAACATCCATGAAACTGGATGTCCAGGAGGCCATTTTGAAAGATATCTGTTACCGCCACTAACATACACTCATGCCTGGTTGAAGCTGAGCAATCAGCATACACAAGTTCCCGTCAAAGTCCACCACTGAAAAGCACATGCAGCATAAGCTCAGACCTGCATGTGCAAACAGCAGCAACGCCAATATCGTCACAGCAAGTGTCTCATTTAAACGTGGAACATTGTAGAACAGTCGGCGTACACGTGTGGCTGTAAACCTGCCTCTGCAATACGAACATGCACAGACTTAAACTAATGTGCATTCCTAAATATGTTTGGCAATGCTGAAACATTGTGGTAAAAAAGAAAAATCCATTGTGTTTGCTTTACAGACTGAATGTTGGCAAAAGACATACAGAGGATACAATTAAAAACAAAAAATAACATTCATAACTCATATTAGAGTGGCACATTATTCACCTTCAATGCATTTACACAAAGCAAATTCAACCTGCGCATTTTAAAGAGAAAGAAAAGCGTTTAAATGTCCCTGCTGAATAAACACAGCATGACCTTGGATGTTGAACGTGTGATTATCGTATTCTCAGGATTATAAGACACGCTTTCTTGCCCTCCAACCCCATTTTACTGTATTAATGAATCCCAACCGTACAGAATTATTTCTCTTTTAACATTAAGCTCTGTATTTAAATCAGCACAATTATAGTTTGGTCATTTATTGGAGCCAGAGAGATTGAAACATTTTTTAAAATATATTTACACCCACACAACACCTTTTTTTTTTTTTTTTTTATTAAAATTGCCATGAAATTCAAGTAGACATTATTTATAGGCCTAGTTTTATTGTTTCTGAGTTATTAAAGTTTGGATTAAATCCAATAAATTCAAGTGATCAGTGAAACTTGTTAATAACAATGTTGTCAGTAATAAATCTAATAAATTGTGGCTCAGGTGGTAGAGCGGGTTGTCCACTAATCGTAGGGTTGGTGGTTCGATTCCCAGCCCACATGACTCCACATACCAAAGTGTCCTTGGGAAAGACCCCCAAGTTGCTCCCGATGGCAAGCTAATGCCTTGCATGGCAGTTCTGCTACCATTGGTGTGTGTGTGTGTGTGTGTGTGTGTGTGAATGGGTGAATGAGAAACAGTGTAAAGCGCTTTGAAACCGCTAAGGTTAAAAAAGCGCTATATAAGTGCAGACAATATATAATAATAATATAATAATAATGGTGGGTTATGCTTTCCAGCACTGTAACAAAATTTCTTTTTTAAATCAAAGACCAAACTATGAGAACCATGGCGCTAGCAAAAGAAAAAGTGATTTAAAGTAATGTACATAATGTGACGCTATAATTTTTGCACTGGCCAGATTCCAATATTCCATGTGTAACAGTTTCAAACTGTCTTGTTGATACCTCAGTTGTCATAGCTAAAAAATTGTTTCCAAACTTCAACTTACAGTCTCCATTCTGTGTAGAATTATACGCTTGCAAAGCCTGTTATTTTCTCACAGAATCGGGCTGACGTACAGCATTTTTTTTCTCACCATGGGTTGAGACTGGGACATTTTGCTTGTGTTGTAAGGTCTGGAAGCGTAAAAGCTTAAGGCTTAAGGGTTTTTAAATGAATAAACTATAATTATAGCCAATAATGTAGGTATGTGGTTATGATTAAGTAAACAGCTGAAATAATGTAACTAGTAACTTGTAAATGTAAATAAAATACATTCTAAAATAGCTGAATACTTATTATGTGTAGTATAATAGCAAAGTGGTATAGTCATTGTCCTAGCTTATCTTTATTTATGACAATATATCTAATAATGCAAGACTGTTTTAGGACCGCAATGAAAACTGCTTTTTTGTAGTTTTGGAAAACTGCACTGTTTAAATACTGCTTTGTTAAAATAAAAAAAAATAAATAAATAAAAAAGTAAAATATGAACCATATTCATCACTTTGGGGTTGAATATAGGGTTTAAGAGGGTCTGAGTTTTGGAATTAATTTTGTTACACATACTTGGCAACCCTGATGCTAGTGCTGTGAGTCACACAGATGTTACTGTCCTTATTTGTATTTAAAGCTACAACGGCTGTACGCATCAGACCTGTGTAGGACAGTGCTACAATTAGCTTTGTACTAACATAACATTAAAAAACAAACTTTAGGTACTAGAGGAATCGAATATTATCAGAACAGAAATAATATGACAAGCTTATACAATAAATTATGAGGTTTTGGAAATAAAGACTATGCAAGACAACTAAGACAAAGACCAAGCTAGCAAAAGTGGCAGAGGTTCTGAAGTGCAATTTTAGGTTAAAAAAATACCAGGTACTTTAAGATGAATTTAATTAATGCAACATTTTTTTCCTTAAAGCAGAACAAATCAAAATTGTGTCTTGCACTCTGGGGTGATTTGCAAAACAAAAATTCTCAGGCTAAAATAACAGGACAGAAAAGCCATCTTCTCTTGATACATCTTCTAACATATGATGACAGTAAGACCTTCCAATTTACTATGCACTAACAAATACTGAATGAATAAAGTCACATTATATCTAGCTGTCTGGTTTCACCATTATGCCTGAGAACTAACCTAACTGGCATGAACATCTCTCTTACTCTTCCCATGCAACACTACTTCATGCTTAAACTCATGAACTAACTGACCTCATATTTGGGTTACACAAGTACTTAGCTCAATTTCCTGAACTCCCTATTCAAATTATTAAATTACTTGCATGTATTTCATTCCTCTAAACTTTAAGATTAATCTTAATCTGTATCTAAGATTTTACATGAGTAGGTTAACCTAAGATGGGGTTATCAATAGTGTTTAGAATACTGCCATTAGATACAAGAGCTTCCCTACAGATTTGGATGAATTTTACAATATGGCCCTCAGTTTATAAAATAGCACTTGATCCAGCACATATTCTTGTTATTTAAAAAAAACCAAACCTTAATATAGCCCCAAATACTAAATTGAGATCATTTGCAACTCCAACACATCTCTCTAGTCTGTAGGTATTTATGGTATTTGGCAGACAGCCATATCCAGAGCACCTTACAGATATCTCATTTATACAACTGAGCAGTTGAGGGTTAAGAGCCTTGCTCAAAGGCCAAGCAGTGGCAGCCCGGCAGTGCTGGGATTTGTACTCCGATCATAAGTCTTAACCACTGAGCTACCACTTCCGTCCACAGGTACACATAACATCTGAATTCTGATGTTGCATATTCCTCACTACGCATGCGTAACTCAACTCTGAATACAGCCCTAAAGCAGAGATCACTACATCTTGAAGTCTTAATGCCCGTATTTACTAAAGGCCACAATGAAGAGGCCACAATGAATGAGTGACAGCTAGTTGCAGCGCTGCAGAACAAACCCCATGCTCGGAAAAGCCTCTGTTTGAACACTGAAGAATTATACAATGATCCAAGTGGGTCCAAAAGTTTACGTTCCAGTTTCTAGTGTTGTTTTTTCATAAATGGCTTGCTGTAATTACTTAATTAGGCCTGCACTGATCAGCTACTGCGCATCAGTATGAAGACAGCTATTTGCCTAAAATGCTGGAATGGTATTAAATTAGATTTTGCGATTCAAACCAGTGTTTTGTGCTGTGAATGCATGTGTTATTGATTCTTTCACGTGAATATAGAATACAAATCATCTTGTCTGTTTGTTAAAAGTTTGCAAAGATACATCTCAGATACTCAGAACTTTAATATCAGGGTAATATTGACAAGTATTGGGTGACAAATTAAAGGAAAGTCCAGCATAAATGATCTTAGTAAGGTGTTGGTTCACCAGAACGGCTTCATTGAGTCATAGATTCTACAAGTATCTGGAACTTTACTGGAGAGATGAGCGCCATTCGTCCAAAAGCTATTAGCTCAATTGGTGTTTTGATGATGATGGTAGAATGCTGTCTAACATGACACTCCAAAATCTCCCACTGATGTTCAACAGGATTGAGATCTGTTGAGATCTATGAAAGCCATAGCATACGATTTACATAATTTTAATCCTCATCAAACCATTTAGTGAACTCTTGTGCCCTGCAGAAGGGGATGAGGTAATCCTGGAAGAGACCACTTTCATAACGATAGAAATAGTTTATCATAGGATAAAGGTGATCAGTCAGATTAAGTTTGTATTGTGGTTTCCTCCGGGTACTCCGGGTTCCTCCCCCAGTCCAAAGACATGCATGGTAGGTTGATTGGCGTGTCTAAAGTGTCCGTAGTGTATGAATGTGAGTGTGTATGTGATTGTGCCCTGCGATGGACTGGCACCCTGTCCAGGGTGTACCCCGCCTTGTGCCCGGTGCCTCCTGGGATAGGCTCCTGGTTCCCCGTGACCCTGAAAAGGAGTAAGCGGTTGAAGATGGATGGATGTATTGCAGTGACTTTTCTTTCTAAGGCAACAAGTGGAGCCAAACCATGCCAGCAAAATATTTTTTTTCCTTTAATTTGTCACCAGTCTGTACATTATAGTTAAAGGTGCTGTTTGGAATGTTTAGTTTTAATAGACTTTATCATATACCTTCCTATGATACAATATGTAATCGATGGATCTAAGTAGTTGCCTTTTTTTAGTCTTTTTCTGGCAGTGAAATGAGCTCCACCCCCTACTGAAGCAGAGGTGCTCAGCTCTCCTCCTTTTCCATAAATCTCAATTTGTAAATCCTATGTATTTTCAGCAGAATGGCTTGGGGTTGAATAAGGGAAGGGGACAGCTTGTCAATGTCCCTAATGCAATTGCAATTCAGAGGCAGCAGAGGGCTCTAAACATTACTAACTGCTCATTAAATATTAAGCTAGCTAGCATTATGCAAGTTAGCTAGCTAGGTAAAGTGTTGGTGAGGTAGCAACCGTTAATATTGGGTGAAAAATAAAAAATAAAAATAGGAGGCATTCTGTTGTTACATAGTTACTGTCTGCTTAAAATTACACGTACTGTATTGACTAACTTAAAAGCCAACATTTATATCTGTACTTTACATTTTTAAAGAGCAGTCTACTTCTGTCCAAGCAGGAGCTTCTTTCACCCAGTCTGGGTCTTCACATTATTTGTGTCTGGGGCTGCAGCTAGAAACACAAAGCATATCATTCTATTCCATTTTCTGATTATCTGACTATAAATTCAGCAACTATAACACTCGTCTTTTCTTGAAAAAAAAGAAAAAAAGAAAGAAAAGAAAAGAAAGGCAACGCATTTTAAGACAACATAGGAAATTGTGCATAAATGAAACAAAAAATGCGACAAATATGTCCCCTTTCAAGTAATGAAAAAGTGACAACTTAGTTTTAAATATATGGTTTGAAAAACAATTCAAAACCATTTCCACAATATCACAAGCAACTAAAATGCTAGCAACACATAAGCTGGTAATGGTAGTTTTATAAATAGCTTTGTAATAGTTCATAGTAAAAGGGCATATCTGCAATTAGAAAGGACAGTAAAGAGTCTGTGGTTCCTAGAGTATTAGTACAGCACCCCCTGGTGGAGTGGAAGAACAGTTCTAAAAGGACTCGCATCATGGCACATGCTGTTTGGCAAGAGCTGAAGAGACCCAGCAGTCTGTCACATCACGTCACAGTCTCATGAATGAGGTATACAACAAAGTGTGTATACACATGTCCATCTCCTAAAGATTGCTCTCGACTCTAAAACACTGCTGGAATTTATGTAGTTTGTTTACACATGCATGACCTTTCATGGGTCGTCTGAGGGGGTTTATTTGGGATTAGCATATGCACACACATGCACCCACACACACATAAGCTTTTGAAACTGTCATTGTCATGACGTTACTATGGAGATGGAGGCTGGGTGGGCTATTGGTCCCTGGAGGCAGCTGGTTGTGGCTGAACTCTGTGCTCCTGCTTCTTGGTATTGTTGCAAAGCTACAGCAAGCATGCTGCTGCACATCCAAATAGCATCCAGTGTAAATATTTTGAAGAATCCACACAATTCAGAGGCACTCGAGTCAACCTCATTGTTGTTCAGAAAGCAGGTCGAGTGGGTCATGTGCAGTCCAAGGCATCCATAAATGGTTTCTTCCATAAATGATCTTCAGCAAGGTGACTTAGTAATGCAAGTCTGAACTGGTGGGAATACCATGAGGGAGCACAGGAGTGATGACGAGAATTGATTTTTGTTGAGGTAAGCTGGCAACCGGAAACCGTGCCGCTGATCGCAAGACGAAGACTCCGCAAAGGTCCCAATACCAAACTGACCTCAGGCGCTCATGCATGACTAATGCATAGCCCTTATGAATACTATAGGAGCGCTGAAAAATTATATGGGTAATCAGTAAGGGATGATTTATACCTTGATTGCAGGCCATCAAGAAAGAAGGAAGGAGATGGTAAAGGGCAGGGGTGAGGTCATGTTCATTAAGCTGTTAAATGTTGGTCAACGTGGTGCAGGTGATCAGGCGAACGGTCAGCATGCCGGGGAGGTCGTTGTTTTGGCGGCTGCCTTTGTCTCTCAGGTGGATAATGTGCTGCTCCTGTCGGTCATTTGGGTCACTGAAGAGGGTCACCTGACCCAGGAAGGTGTCTACAATTACATTCTTATTGTAGATCTAACATCATCATGGGCCAATCATAGGAAGATGTTAAAGCAAAAAAGAGAAGTAGATCAGAAGTGAAAGCCAAGAGTAAGGGTATATGCCGCGGCCAATATAGTTCAATAAAGAGCTCACTTGGTGCTTGAAGTTTGGGATGCAGTAAAATCTCACTTGCTACATGGTTATGTCAGGACTATCAAGACCAGGGGTGGGCATTCTTATCCGGAAAGGGCCAGTGTGGGTGCAGGTTTTCATTCCAACCAAGCAGAAGCCACATTTGAATCTATTGAAAGCCAAGATCAACTGAATAAAAAGGTGGAATCATGTGTGCCTCCTGCTTGGTTGGAATGAAAACCTGCACCCACACCGGCCCTTTCCAGATAAGATTGCCCACCCCTGATCAAGACCATTAAATTGTGGAACTAATCCACCCTGACTTCATAGACTGAGCAAATAGCTCACAGGTTCCCAGCCCTGATCCTGGAGTACCTCCTGTCCTACACATATTAGTGTTTTCTGTTCTCTAACACACCTGATCCAATTAATCTAATTAAAGTCCATCCTCAGTTGAAGTGGGTGTGGTAGAGCAGGGGAACCAATAAAATGTACAGGACAGGGGTTCTTCAGGACTGGGGTTAGAAAGCTGAAATATCCAGCTTGGTCTGACCAGATACCAGCTGCCAAAACCAGGCCGAGCTGGTCTAGCTGGAAGACCTTCTTCTATGTTGTTTCCTGGTATTTTTCAGCTTCCTTATTTCATGAATAAATTGATCAATAAAACTTGTAGATTTTCTAATGCCTTGCTGTTGTCTTGTTTTCTTAATAATCGACAATGTAGCATCAGCAGTGAAAAAATCACAAGCTCTTTCCTTACTACTAGATTGACCAGCTTGGCAAGTGTTATGGCAAGACCAAGCTGGATCTTTTTTTTTTTTTTTTATCATTGATCGGCATTATAGTATGCTACTTTCTTTAAGGTCCTGTGGTATCATCTATGTCAAACTGAAAGGAATCTAAACGATTTTTAACTCTTAAAAAGGGGAAAAGTTTAGCTTAAGCTAGCTAGTTAAATTACTCTTAGCTTGCTTTTAAATATGCTATAAATGGTTGTGAATAAATAACAATAGCTAGAAAGCTAGCTACCTTATGAGTTAGCTACTTTCACACTATAAAATTAGCTGCTGTTACACTAAAAGGCTATACTTACATTAGCTAAAGATTACCAACGTAACCTAGTTGCTAACTAGCTCAAGACAATGTTATGCTATCAGAGGGAAGCTCTATGTAGCTGAGCTCAGATTTATGCAAATTAATCTGACATACTGCTTAGCCAATCATGCAAATGTACATGACCATTTGGCAAAACTTAAAGAGAATTTTAATTTTAATAACCAAACCTATAAAAAAAGAGAAAAGGTGCAGCAGCATGCAGCAACAACATTTGCAAGTGGCTGTGTACTGTTAGCAATTGCTGGAGGGGTGACAGAGGGTACAGAAATAAGACGGAGAAAACAAAAGAGCATCACACTCACCTCAATGTGAATGCCTTCTTTTGGCTTTTTGCGATAGAACACACCCTTGATGTCGAACTTGGGACATCGGGTGTCCTTATGTACAGGCGATCGGACTTTCTCCCCCTCGCAGGTGATAATCACGTACGGATCTGAGCCTGGAGCAAGAAGTCTGTCGGTCACGTATCAGATTTGCAATTTGTGCATTTTTTCATGCTAATGCAAAACCACAGCTGCTGACCAAAGCCAGAGATATGGCTGAGTGTTAATGGAAATGGGAATATGGACAGAGTGGTTTCTATTTTTGGGCCAAAATTAGCATTTAAACCTGCAGATAAGAAGGTTAAGTGGAACTCCACTTACAGTTAAAGGACAAATCGTAGGACATTGTGTCTCAGTATGATTGTGCTGAAAATTTGTCTTGCTTTAGAAATATGAGATTCTTACACCTATTAGAGACTGCAGTATGTTAGACAAACTGCATTAAGGCAGAATAAATCAGCTAGTATGTGTAAAAACAGGCACATTAGAGGTATCAGGTTGATTAATAATTTTGGCGCCCCTAGGTCTGCATGTCTGTGTTTCCGCAGTGGGAGAACAATTTATGCTCACTGCCACAAAGATTAAGTGCCTCTGCTGTTCATGTCATCTTGTGTCTTGTGGGGAATCAGGCAGGTCGGTATGTACCTTAAGAGCTCCTTGCTGGTTTTAAGCTCAGGAGAGGGGGGGAATACACTAGAGCAGATAAAAGAACAAGAATTCACAGGCCCTGACTTACCAAAAAACATGCATTCTGATTTATTAACAGGGTCTACAGAGGATTGTCTGTTTCACATGAGCAAAATGATATCTGGTTTGTGTGTTTGCATTGATGAATATCTAATTTAGATAGGGTGTATCTACTTAAAATAAATACAAGGAAATAGGAGGAAGAGATTCACACACATAGAGCCATTTTGTCACTGCAAGTTTCCAGTCACTGTACTACGAAGTTGCCAGTAGGCGTTCCTACTACTGGTTGCCATAGTAACATTTATCAGTGGGCTTAACTACTGTAGCGCTCCACTTTTGAGAACAAAATGAGACATTCTGGATGGAGAGCTGTTGTCTAATAAATTCACCAGTGTGTATATGCATAATATCATACAAGATGAAGTAGAAGCAGTGTGCTCTGCGGCAAAAGGACAAGCTCTGGATGGTCTTGGGCCACGAAACAATTCGGATTTGAATTCAGCAAGGCAGATCACAGGTCACATGCGTTCTACTGTCTTAACTCCCATTGGTAGTCGCTGCACCAAGTCACTCCAAATTTGCATAAAGTTAAACTTTTCTCAACGTTGTCACAACGCTGGACATGTCCACATCTAATCGCCATTGGTTGCTGCAGCTTATGTGGTCAGAAATCACCAGCTCTAATTGAAGGTGAATGGTCTCCGGTCTCTTTGTCGCCGTATGTTATGAACATACCTTTAGGGTGCTGTGTTACTGGAACATTTAACACATGCTACACTTTGGAGGCGATCTTTCACCATTTAGTCATCATTTTGCTGCTTTCAGCTCTTTGTGAGCTTTGCCTTTTACGGAGTTTTGTGAGCGTCACTTAATGTAAATGAGCAGTTCCATGAACATGTAACTTATATTGATAACTTGCGGCTCAATGACATTTATCAACATAAGTATATGAGTATGAAGAAAATCAGATGAAACTTTTGGGAATTTTTATTTCAGTTCGGCCTTTCAAAACATTTTTTAAAAATTTACTAAAAGATTGATAAATGAGGCCCTGTGTGAGTAAATGATCATCTTATAACCAACATGGTTTTATGCTGTGTGTGAAGGTTTACCTCCGTTAGAGTCTTGGCCCTGCAGCCCCTCAGCACTCAGCACGTGCACCTGAGTGACCAGCTGAGGATATCCACACATCCCCGTCCAACACGTCTGAGGAGGATCGTCCAAGGTCAACTCTCTGTTCCAAAACAGAATATCAGAATAAACCGAGTACTCAACTCTTCAGCTATAAAACATTTTGAGATTTGATATTTCATGGAAACATTAAAGGATTTATGAGTAATAAAAGCAAAATAATAAAGGAAGCATTAGTAGTTAAGTTTACTTGCAGTCTGAAGGCACATCTGTGAATACCCGGAGCAGGAATTCTCCCTGCTGGCCCGGGTCAAAGGTGGTGGGGATGATGACATAGCGGCCTTCTTTCAGCTCTTTCCTCAGGAAGACACAGCGAGAGTTGATGTAGATGGAACCTGCGACTTTCTGCTGGGCCGTGTGCATGCGGTACTTTCTGTTCAGTTCCACCTAGTGGGAAGAAGGTTCTATACTGTAGAACAGGTGAGGACTTACACTTGTTAGTGAAAGAACTGCGATGATGACATCACTAAATCTCAAAAATGTTTTTTTTTATATGTCAAATCAAATGACACTAGTAATAGTTGAACGTTTTCTATGTTACAAATACTGTAAATAAATAAATAAAAATCTCATTAGGGTGACTTATTAAAGCTGATTCCCATCTGTTGAAACTACCTACAAAGAAGGCTGTGAAAAATTGTCTTTATTATTTAACATTTTGATCTTTTTGTTAAAAAAATTCAGAAAAATACTCTGCTCATTGATGGCAAACAAATGCTACCATAACACATGTTTATCCCAGAATATACTGTATATCTTTGAATTTTTTAAAACAAAAGATCAAAAAGTTAAATATTAGTGGAGGGTGTTGTATGCCCTTTGGGTTGCCTTTAAAAAATGCTGAGCTCAACAGATCTGTTCGTGATGGGGTGGAGCTAAATTCCAGGCTAGAAAATTTAAAACATGTATGTATAAATCAATTTGATGAAATGCAGGATTTTTTAACAAAGTAACAATACTTTGATTTGATAAAGTCACTAATGATCTGACTAAAACAGTCAATTTTTAATCAAAAGTGACTCTTGTTTTTCATGTACCGTATCATTAAGTTTTGTTTAATCTTGGATGAAAAGAAAAGGTCATTGGGGAAATGAACACTTTTTAGCAAAATGTTTTCCAAAATTCCTCATGCTTTTATATATATATATATATATATATATACACAGTGCCTTGCAAAAGTATTCGGCCCCCTTGAACTGTTCGACCTTTTGCCACATTTCAGGCCTCAAACA
>JAFFST010048074.1:46468-58406 GCA_022414735.1 Noturus placidus | reverse complement strand
ACTTTTCTTCAACAGGGACAGGGAAGATGGTTAAAATTGATGGGAAGATGGATGGAGCCAAATACAGGACCATTCTGGAAGAAAACCTGATGGAGTCTTCAAAAGACCTGAGACTGGGACGGAGATTTGTCTTCCAACAAGACAATGATCCAAAACATAAAGCAAAATCTACAATGGAATGGTTCACAATTAAACATATGGCCAAATCCAAGTCCAGACCTGAATCCAATCGAGAATCTGTGGAAAGAACTGAAAACTGCTGTTCACAAACGCTCTACTACATGCTATATATATATATAATATTATTTAAATATATAGTTTTTTTCAGATCACTGTTAGGAATGCCTTTCTCAAAAGAAGAACGTATTTAAATCTTTCTCATACTGACACAAGGTTGAGATGGACATGCATAACAGTTACATGCATAACACCAGATGTGTTAACACGAGTTCGTCGTGAATTGGAGAGATGACTTCGTGTGTGTTCACAAAGAAACAGCAATCATATGGAGGATATTTTCTTAAATAAATTTACATTTTACAAAAAAAGTGTTAATTTCCCCTATGTGCAGAAACTTTTAGAACCCCCTGTATATTAAAACGTTATTTGCTCATTAAACAGTTGATTTGACAATCACTTATATTTTTCTTGAATCATTTCTTGTGTCATTCTATAACTTAAGCAAAACTTTTTCGTTACCTTTGCCTCGACTAATGCTTGTTGTGCCTCTTTAATCAAATGTCACCTCCACCCCTATACATTCCCCTGATAAATGATGTTAATGATGATAAAGGATAAATGTGGCTCATGTTTTAAATAATCTCTCTCTCTCTCTCTATCACCTATTAGTCGAGACCGACCTTCGGTCACTTTATGGGTCATCACTTCTCCATGTATTTCATCGATTTGATCCACAAAGCATTTCGGCAGAAGTAGTGGGGCAGTTTTTAAATAATCTATCTTCTTTTAATCGCATCACAAGTTACTTCATTAAATCGTATAATCCATTATATTTCTGAATACATAGAGAGCCGATTGCCAGTAGTTAGTAACTCTGAGTCAATGATTTTTCCTTCCAAATGATAAGAAATACATTATTTAAGAAAATAATTGAGTCAGTTGATGAAAGTGCTACTACATGCAGCTTAATTTAAAAAAAAGTAATTCCACCACCATGCTACTCTAAAATGTAGCTAAACTAATAGCTAAGTTGTAATGCCTGTTGACTGTTTATACTATACATGTACTCTGTTTATATTTCAGTACCCGATGGATGTCGAAGCCGATAGCCAGGTTTTCCCCTTTGCCTTCTTTAGCGGTCGCTCTTTTCTCTTTCTGCTGCAGGCAGATCAAGACCTCGTCCTCCAACTTCCTCACGTCAAACACGTACTACAGAGAGGAATAGATACTTTACAGCCACACAAAAAAATCTAATACGTTAGTATTAATACACATTAATTAATACATTAGTTGGAAAAACATCACTGAAGATATATACTGGACATACAGAACCTTGGATGTACCTTTCAGGAAGAGTTGTACCGTATTCTTTGCATTTTAAGTAATGGGTTCAATGGTGCTCTGTTGGATGTTTGAAAGATATTTTTAAACAAACCCTTGTCATTGACTTATTTGGACAGCTCCATGGTCTTCACAATGATCTTGTTTATCTAGGTATGTTCTCTAACAAACTGTGATTATGCAATCACAACTTTTAAGTTTTCTCTTTGTATATAATTCGGTAAATGTTAAATGGTCTACAGAATACTACAAAGCGGTTCTACAAAATACTTTACACTGGTTCTCATTCACCCAGTCACACACCAATGGTAGAAGAGCTGCCATGCTAGGTGCTAGTTTCCAATCAGAAGCAAGTTGGGGTTCAGTGTCTTGCCCAAAGACACTTCGGTATGTTGAGTCAATTTCATGACATATCCCAGTAATGTCAATTCAAGGCAGTGTACATTGACATTGCTTGTACCATGGTGAACAAAAATGTGCTTAGGACAGTAAATACTATGTATTTACTGACCTGAGGGTTCTGCAGGAAAGTGGCTTTGTGATTGATGCAGCCTCCTGAGCGGTTACGTAGAGGGTCGTCTCTGTAAACCCAGGATCCTCTCATTACCTCCTCCTCCCAGGTCTTATGGATGCTCAGGTAGGACGTATTGATGAGCCGACACAGGATGAGGTCAGTAAAGTAGTGACAGTAATCCTCAAAGTTCATCCTGAGTGCATCAACAGAATCAGCAGGTCGTTTTTCACCAATGTCACCAATAAGGATTCTCCATAAAGATGCAATTTCCAATAGCTAACATTTTTTCAGCCCAAAAGAAACCTACACTAAATGTAACTGATTTGGTACCTGATGCTGGTGTAGCTAAAAAGCATTTGAAGTTTCTCACTCAAAAACCTTTTTTGTAAAAATTTGGCTCATACTTCACTAAGTTATTCAGTGATGTCACATGGATGTTGTGCTGATTTGGGTTATGACACATTGTAATCTGAAATCTAGACACATGAACAAAACTCTACCATTTATCTCAATACCGAAAATGTTACAGTAGCAGCCATCTTGGACAACCAAAATCACATTGTTCCACTGGGCAAATTTTTTTCCTAGTTCCTCACTCTAACCCTAACCCTGCCACCAAAACTGGAATGGAGAATTATAGTCAGAAAGCTTACTGTTTGGTGGATTTTAATATAAACATGGAAATGTGGACTACTATCTTTAGTTTAAACAATCAATTAATTCCAAATCAATTTTATTTGCATAGCATGTTTAACAATAGACATGGTCACCAAGCAGCTTTACAGAAATTTGGAGGTAGATGTAGATCCCTAATGAGCAAACAGTGACAAGTGGCAAGGAAAAACTTCCTGAGATGTCATGAGGAAGAAACCTTGAGAGGAACCAGACTCAAATGGTATAATGAGATTATAACTCATTACTCTACAACTGTAAAGTTACAACTATCAAATGAAACAGTAACAGATGTGTAAAGTAGCGATGTCACGATACCAAAAATCTAGTAGTCGGTACCGATACCACAAAAAGTACACGATACTTGATACCAAAGTTGATACCACGGTGTGTTTAAAAAAATAACAATTAAAAAAAAAAAAGTTTAAATAAAATTTAAAACTCCTGGAGGACATCCTCCTCTGGTTGATACTGGCAGAGAGAGGGGGGGTATTTTAGTTATCAAACACTGTCTGACAATGACTAATAACAAGTGTTAAGGTGCACTCCTAAATACGTGCGTGCGCACACACACACACACACACACACACACACACTTATACCTCTGCAGGTTATACATTAGTTTAAATACACTGATATTGTGGCAGGCCAAAAAGATTTATTAAAAGCATGAACATTTGAATAATTATTAGTGACATTGGGCTACATTTATCTGACAGGACACGGGCTGAATGGCGATGCATGGTGGCCCATTAGGAGGTAGTTTATAACCTTGCAATGCATTAGCGTCGTTAACAAATAACTGGCTATCGCTAACATTACATGGGGCATAACGTTAGCAGGTTTCACGACCACAATCCCAGCTGCCTCAAACAAACATTACATAGGACCGTTTTTCAGGTGCTCCTTGCTTTGTTTGACATGAACGATAGCATCGGTTGCACACTGGCAACCGATGCTAGCTTTCCTCGGTTTTCCTCTCATCGAGTCAGGGTGGAGCTAAACTTGTTAAGCTAAGCTAATCTTCTGTAGTGTTTCCCGTGTACTTGTAGGCGTTCTTCTTCTTCACCACTTGTGGACCTGTGGACTTGTATAAGCATATTGTGAAATGGAGTCCTGGAATAAGCAAAGGACCGTCTTAGAATCAGACATCACAATGTCAGTTGAAACAAGTACAGTCCCCTCTGAAACTACTGGAAGGGCAAGTTCAATCATTTGTTTGTTCTATACACCAAAGACATTTGGCTTTGAGATAAAAAAAAAAGTGGATATGAGACGAGAGTTTAGGATTTCAGTTTTTAATTCTTGGTATTTACATCTAGACGTGTTGAAAAAAATAACACACAGAAGCTTTTGTATCAGACCACCAAATTTAGGTGATCAAAACACATATATATATATATATATATATATATATATATATATATATATATATATGTTTTGATCACCTAAATTTGGTGGTCTGATACAAAAGCTTCTGTGTGTTATTTTTTTCAACACATATATATATATAACGTATAGGTAAAATTGAGTGTAAATGAAAGTTAAATAACACTTAATATTTGGTTGCATAATCTCTCTCTATCACTTATTAGTTAAGACCGACCTTCGGTCATGGGTCAACACTCTCCATGTATTTCATCGATGTGATCCACAAAGCATTTCGGCGAAGTAGTGGGGTAGTTTGCCATTGCTTTTCCCACCCCTTCCCATTTATCCGGGCTTGGGACCGGCGTGTAGCTGCTGCCAGTCACATGGCTGGGTATACATACTCACACACCCATTCATACGCTACGGACACGCCAATCAACCTACCAGGGTTGAACATGTAAACTTCGCGCACACATGGCGGGACTCGAACCCTGGATCCTGGAGGTGTGAGGCAAATGTGCTAACCACTAAGCCACTGCGCGCCCCATGGTTGCATAATACCTTGCTTGCATTAACTGCATCAAGCCTGCGACTCATTGACAGTACCAAATTGTTGCTTTCTTCTTCTGTGATGCTTTTCCAGGCTTTTACTGCAGCCTCTCAGTAGATGTTTGTTTCATTGGGTTTCTATCTTCAGTCTCCTCTTCAGGGGGTGAAATGCTGCTCAATTGCATTAAGGTTTGGTGATTGACTTGGCCAGTCTAAACACTTCCACCTTTTCCCCATGACAAATTCAGGGGGTTTAGTTGAGTTGGCCGTGTGTTCTGGATAATTTTCTTGCTGCTTGATAAAGTTCCTCTTAATGAATTTGGATGCATTTCTCTGTAAGTTGGATGACAAAATGTTGCTGTAAAAATGTGAATTCATTCTGTTGCTACCATCATGAGTTACATCATCAATAAAGATTCCAGCAATGCAAGCCCAAGCCATGACACTACCTCTACCATGTTTCACAGATGAGCTTGTATGTTTTGGATCATGAGCAGATCCTTTGGCCTTTCCATCACTTTGGTATAGGTTAATCTTGCATTTGAGACTGAAGTACTTTGTGCGACTGTGACTAAATATTTATTTAAGGATAAGTCTAATTTGATGCAAAGATTTGTACATTAGCAGGAATGTAGCAAAACATGGAGGTGAAAGCAGCGGTGTGTTTATTTAAATCTTAAAGTGCAATAAAAATATGTTGTCCCTAAAACCAATAAATAATCTTGATAAATAATCGAGATCTCAATATTGATCAAAATAATTGGGATTATCATTTTGGCCATAATCGTGCGGCTCTAGTATGGCCTCTATATTTCTGATCTAAAAGTCTTTTCGAATGGTGGATTGTGATGCCTTCACCCCTGTTCACCCCTGCTTTCAACTCTCTGGGTTTTTCTTCACAGCTCTCACGATGTTTCTGTCATCAACTCTTGTTGTTGTCCTTGGCTGACCTATTCAGTGTCTGTTGCTTAGTATAACACTACATATAAATACTGTTGCTCAGTAAAAAAACATCTACAGTGCATCCGGTAAGTATTCACAGGGCTTCACTTTTTGCACATTTTTTTACATATTACAGCCTTATTCCAAAATGTATTAAATTTATATTTTCCTCAAAATTCTGCAAACAACACCCCATAATGACAACGTTAAAGAAGTTTGTTTGAAATTTTTGCAAATTTATTAAAAATAAAAACCAAAAAAGCTCATGTACATAAGTATTCACAGCCTTTTCTCAATACTTTGTTGAAGCACCTTTGGCACCAATTAAAGCCTCAAGTCTTTTTGAGTATGATGCTACAAGCTTGGCATGCCTTTTTTGGGCAGTTTCTCCCATTCTTCTTTGCAGGACCTCTCAAGCTCCATCAGGTTGGATGGAAGGTGTCGGTGCACAGCCATTTTCAGATGTCTCCAGAGATGTTCAATCGGGTTAAAGTCTGGGCTCTGGCTGGGCCACTCAAGGATATTCACAGAGTCGTCCTGTAGCCACTACTTTGTTATCTTGGCTGTGTGTTTAGGGTCGTTGTCCTGTTGGAAGATGAACGTTCACCCCAGTCTGAGATCCAGAGCTCTCTGGAGCAGGTTTTCATCAAGGATGTCTCTGTACATTGCTGCATTCATCTTTCTGACTAGTCTCCCAGTTCCTGCCGATGAAAAACATCCACACATCATGATGCTGCCACCATCGTGCTTCACTGTAGGGATGGTATTGGCCAGGTGATGAGTGGTGCCTGGTTTCCTCCAGATATGAAGCTTATGAACCGGGCGGCCAGCTCTAGGAAGAGTCCTGGTGGTTCCAAACTTCTTCCATATATGGATGATGGAGGCCACTGTGCTCATTGGGACCCTTAATGCTGCAGAAATGTTTCTGTATCCTTCCCCAGATCTGTGCCTCGATACAATCCTGTCTAGGAGGTCTACAGTCAATTCCTTGGACATCATGGCTTGGTTTGTGCTCTGACATGCATTGTTAACTGTGGGATCTTATATAGACAGGTGTGTGCCTTTCCAAATCATGTCCAATCAACTGAATTTATCACAGGTGGACTCCAATCAAGCTGTAGAAACATCTCAACGATGATCAGTGGAAACAGGATGCACCTGAACTCAATTTTGAGTGTCATGGCAAAGGCTGTGAATACTTATATACATGTACATGTGCTTTTTTTGTTTTTTATTTTTAATAAATTTGAAACGATTTCAAACAAACTTCTTTCATGTTGTCATTATGGGGTACTATTTGTAGAACTTTGAGGAAAATAATGAACTTAATCCATATTGGAATGAGTCTTTAACATAACAAAATGTGGGAAAAGTGAAGTGCTTCGAATACTTTCCGGATGCACTGTATATATAAATACCAGGAAATAAAAGCAGAAATTCTAAACTCTCTTCTCATATTTATTTTTTATCTCAAACTCAAATGTCTCCAGTCTACAGCAAAAAAACAACAACGCTGAACTGGCATTGCTGTTCCAATAGTTTTGGAGGGGACTGTACAGTATAATGGGATGTAAATATGGAATAGATTTTGGGTGAAATAGACTTACTTGTTAGCTAAACTGCCCTTGTAGCTTCAATGCAAAACTAAAGAACCAAATATCAAACACCAAACATATCTGATCTTAGTTTTAGCTGATTGTGGGAAGGGGAAAATTCATTTTTGTCTGATCTATTTATTTAAATTGAACATAGGCTGTCCCAAAAAATCAACCTCATGGCACTTAGAGCCCTAGTCACGGTTGAATTACATGCTCATAGTGAGGATTTAATACAGAAATCGTGCACATAGGTATTCACATCTCAGATGTGACAGAGAGTAATAGAAGCTTACTCATTTGAATATCAGTACTGAATACAGCATTTTGTAGATTTCATGTGCCTGAGGCTGAAGCAGAGGATTAAAAAAAAAACCTCTCACCAGAACTCTCCGTCATCCTGCACTGTGACGCCCAGCTTCTCCCTCTCACTCTTGCTCACCTTATTCCATTCCTCCGAGCTATAACACACACCAAACTCATCACATATATGTTCGGACTGTAAGAGTTTAAATCACACAAACTCAAACACACACACACACACACACACACACCCCTCAAAGCCATGTCTCTGTCTCAGAGATTTCTGGAGCACTGTGATATTACGGTCTCATCAAACACTTAATAAATATTTAATCTGTTAAAAAATATGAAGAAGACTGCTTTCACCTCAATAACATCTTTCTGGCTGAATGGTAAATTATTTAGAGTCCCATATAACAAAAGTGGTGCTGTTGCTGACCTGAGGTTGAACACGCAAGAAAAATTTCCCTCCAACTGTAATTACGTTGCCATTTCACACCCAGCCGTTGAAGGAGACATTTAGGCCATCATAAAACAAGCAGGCTGTCATTAAAATGGGTAATATGAATATCTAAACACCCCTTGAACTTTTCCCTTTCTCATGCAGGTGCTCCCAATTTTATACCTGCATGCCTGCCTGCCTTGATATCTCAATTTCACACCAGCGAGCAAAAAGAATAGTCACTTTGACTGTGTGTTATTTAGACTGAACCCGTCTCACAGGAGGGAGTGAGAGTGAGACACAGTCTGTGTGTGTACTAACATTGCTTTCAGAGGCAAAATAGGAATATTTTGTGCTTCTGATTAATGCTTTCGATTAATAACAGACTCCCCTGTGTTGACCATTTAAACATGCTGGCCTCCTGGGACATTAAGCACTGACTGAGACCAAAGCCAGATTACACTATGCATTTTCAATAGATTATTACTTTTCACAGTGTATGAAATCCCAATAAAATCTATAACAGTTTGTGTGTTATCCATGTCAGATCATACAATGAAGATCCTCTGACGAAAGACCTGTGATTAAAGAAAATGACTACTTATGCTTACATTTTCAATCAACGTTTGTTTCTAAATTATTATTCCCAAATCACGTTTCTATGTTATTTATACATAATGATGTGTTCATTCTTAGTTCTCTAGGGACAATTTCCAATTACATGGTTTCATTGCACTAGGGAATCTTGCTTCACACATACAGTATACACACCAGGTTCTACACTGGATTTGAGATTTTTAGAGTGTCGTAGCAACACTCACATGCTTGAGATTTTCATAAAAATTTCAGAAACTTGCAGAACTTGTCATTAGCTGTCTCTGGTCACAATAGCACTAAACTGGCCTCCAGTAAGCACGTCAAAAGCTTGCTAAGATCTCCGATCTCACTTCATGACAAAATAATTCTTTTACCATGTAGTCTTTTTTGTCTGTGAGAGTTAAACTGGGTTGATTTCCCAATGTAAAATCAAGTCTATGTTCTTGTTGATTTCCACTAGATCTCCAGTTCAGCATGGGGTGCTCTCACCTGTCGCTCCATGGCCCGCTCCATTCCTTCTCTCCCCAGGGATTCCTCATGCGAATCATGTGCAGCTTCTCAGATTTGAAAAAGGCCAGCAAGCCGTGGCCCAGGCGCACTTTCCGAACGTCGGTGACTGCGTATGCGTGACCTTTGACCAGGCCGCAGTCCAGCCGAGCCTCCATGTCCTCCACTGTGGTTGCCTTTGTGAAAATGGGAAAATAATTACTTAAACATAAAATACTGCAGACTGTAGCCAATAATGCCAGAGTGTTGGTTCTCAATAGATCATTTATCATTAAAATTGTGTGAAGAACAGCAATAAAATTTATTTTCGTTTCATTTTAATTTTAAATATCCAGTAATTTATTGAGATATATGCAGTGTATAATTGAGGCTGGAAACAGGTAACTGGTGTAAATCAGACAATAACAGGCTAGCACACTTTCGTGAGCACACTGCTTGGTGTACTGCAGGAGAAAATTAAGCTTTCAGAATATGATGAGTCCTGTAAACTCCCTGAGACACACATGATTTGTCAACAGAAATGTTCTCAGATTGGCCGTGTGTTCAGAGAAAAGGCAGGAGAGTAAGATGAAGAAAGCAATTAGGCTGTGTCTGAAACAAGCACGGCCAGACAGCCTAAAGGGCCTGATGCCATAGTCTTCAAATTAAACTGTTTCCTGGGCAAAAAAGCAATAAAGTATCTCCAAAGCCTGAAGCTGTCTTAAAACTCGATTCACCTAAGCTCTTTCCTGAACTCCAGATTGAGTTAATTCCTAAATGTGTCTTGGTTTCTTTGTTACATGCGTTCCATCTGTTTAGATGTACAAAAGGCTTTCTCAAAATTTGCTCATTCAAAGCAGAGTTGTCAGTCAGCCTGAAGGATTTGTGCGTGTTTGATTTGATATGCCAGTGTAGCCATAACTGGCTCGGCTGTGCATAAAAGTCACGTCGTTGTTACTTCACTGTGAGAGAAAAAAAAACCTCGTTGACAAAAAAGTCACGCAGTCAATAAGAAATTGCTCCAAGTCTGGGATTGGACTCATTTAAAAGAAAATGAAAGTCTGAAAGAAAACAATGGTTTAAAAAAAACAACCTTGTTTTTATTATAGGCAGCACCCAGAGGAAATTTATATTAGTGTAAGGGAATCTTTGATGGCTCAGGAGATAATCATGATTCTCACTTTTGATTCATTTAGGTCTTAGATGCTTTTCCTAAAATTCTTTACAATCTAATAAAATTAAATAAAATGGTGACTAACTTGTAGTGATGCTGTCAAGTGTATGTCTTATACAGACCCTTTAGTTCTAGGACCTAGCGAATGTATTGTACGTTTAATTTAATGAACCATTTCTCCTGCCGGTGTAGGGCAATTATGAATTATTCATTGAATCCTATATCAATGATAGCTTATCCATAGGAGCAGATGGAGGAAAACCCCACCATACAGTATATATAAACATTTGTCATTTAACAAATGTTAATGGTCATAAAGTCCTCCTTCACACCTCCATATTGTTCTGTTGAAATACTAATTACCTCTTTTAAGTGAGCAACTATTTACTAATTATCTCTGTTGAGATCTCTATCATGCTGCCTCATGCTGACAGGGTCTTCATCTTCCAAGATTAATAATTACATAACCTCAAGCTGAGAGGCTATAACATGTGGATTGTTCTATAGTCTCTGGACTGTCAATAGACAGTCAACATACAGTCATCCATCATACTAGAGGTCGACCGATTGACCGGTTGATTGGATCACATAAGAGTTTCTATTTACAACTATTTACTAATTATCTCTGTTGAGATCTCTATCATGCTGCCTCATGCTGACAGGGTCTTCATCTTCCAAGATTAATAATTACATAACCTCAAGCTGAGAGGCTATAACATGTGGATTGTTCTATAGTCTGGACTGTCAATAGACAGTCAACATACAGTCATCCATCATACTAGAGGTCGACCGATTGACCGGTTGATTGGATCACATAAGAGTTTCTATCATTTACTACGGTTGGCAGGTTTCAGTAAAATGTCACATTATAACTACATCTCAAAATCCACAGAAACGACCTGAAACTAGCCAAAAAGTACACTTTCACTTTATTTGCTATAAAACAAGATCTTTGTGGCCTCAGGGTATTGTTAAACTAGCCCAATCAGAATACCCCTTTAACTGTCCTGTCCGCTGCTCCTATGAAAATGTTCATAAAACAGTCATATTGCAGCGTGATACCTGTCCATATGAACATCTGTCAGTTCCAATTTTGCCATCAGGGTGCAATAATAACTCTATGGAACTAATTGGGGGGGCGCATGGTGGCTTAGTGGTTAGCACGTCCGCCTCACACCTCCAGGGTCCGGGGTTCGAGTCCCGCATGTTCTTCCCGTGTGTTGGGGGTCTCCTCCGAGTACTCCGGGTTACTCCCCTAGTCCAAAGACATGCATGTTAGGCTGATTGGCGTGTATGTGATTGTGCCCTGCGATTGTGCCCTGGAGCCTATCCCAGGAAGCATCGGGCACAAGGCGGGGTACACCCTGGACAGGGTGCCAGTAGTTCCATAGAGTTATTATTGAATTTCTGAATTATTGACTTATTATAAAAAATTTCTTAGCAACCAGAACATCAGTTTTCTTTTCAAACAGCAACATTTTAAAAATCATTTTTCACTCAAAAATGGTAATTAATAATGAAATGTAATTTACAATGTAAAGAGTTTATGAAGGCAAATATTTATTGAATGGCTGATACATATCCTGTATACCAGCCATACCATATACAGTGGTGTGAAAAAGTGTTTGCCCCCTTCCTCATTTCCTGTTCCTTTGCATGTTTTTCACACTTAAGTGTTTCGGAACATCAAACCAATTTAAACAATAGTCAAGGACAACACAAGTAAACACAAAATGCAATTTGTAAATTCACTGTTCCTCAGTGGTGAAATG
>JAFFST010048074.1:29232-40933 GCA_022414735.1 Noturus placidus | reverse complement strand
ATATAGCGCTTTACACTGTGTCTCATTCACCCATTCACACACACACTAATGGTATCAGAGCTGCCATGCAAGGTGCTACCTTGCCATCGGGGGCAACTTGGGTTCAGTGTCTTGCCCAAGGACACTTCGGCATGGGATCACCCGGGCCAGGATTCGAACCACCAACCCTACGATTAGTGGATTAGTGGACAACCCGCTCTAGTGACTGAGCCACAGCCACAGTGTAAGTGAGTCCAGTTGTGTGCAATCAGTAGGATGGTAAACGTGAGTTCATGATGGCGGTTGGATGTTGCAGTCTTCGGTGGCCATGTTTGCAGAGTGCTTCCTGGGTCTCCCCGGGGTGTGGACCTGGTATGTCAGGACATCTTGTATGATTTTTCTGGCAGTGGGTCAGTGGGTCATGAATATCCCAGACCGGGACCCAGCGTCTCTTTTCTGGTCTAAGATCCCCATGACTATGTATGCCAGTTGTCCATCAATGTCTAGGGGAGCTGGGGTGGGGAGGGGGAGGTACATTGTTGGCTAGGTGTCCTAGCATGCCTGGCTTGAGGCTTAGATACATTGAATGTGGGTGCTGGGTAGGTGGAGTTTGTATGTGAATTCATTGATTAGTTTTGTTGGATTTTGAAGGGGCCTATGTCGCGGTGGGTGAGGTTTCTGTAACCATGCATGACCTTGATGTCCTTGGTGGACAGCCATACTCTGTCTGAGGGTTCATAATGTGGAGTGGCATTGCAAGGTCTGTTTGCAAACTCCTTCTTTTGCTGGGTTGCTTGTTCTAGGTGTTGGTGTGCAACCTCCCACACATGTTCACTTCTCCTGAAACAGTCATCAAAGGCAGGGGAGTCTGAGAGGTTGACGTTCCATGGAAACTGGGGCGGTTGGTACATATAGCACACTGGACTAAGGTTAGGTGCATAGATGAATGACGTAGAGAGTTCTGGGTGTACTCTGCAGGAACCAGGGCCCAGTCCTCCTGGTTGTTACTACATTATACTCATAGGAGCTGGCCTATTTCTTGATGGGCCCTCTCGACCTGGAAATTGGCTCGGAGATGGTAACCAGATGTGAGACTGACTGATAATAATAACTTCTCCATAAAGCTGCTCCATACCTGGGCAGTGAATTGGTCTCCCTGATCACAAATTAACTCTGCCACTTCTAAGGCTGAAGGGAGACCGGGGAGAGGAATCAGACTTGGAAAATCTGTCTATGAGCACCATGATGACTGTTATCTTGAGAACATAGTAAATCTGTGACGAAGTCTATAGCTAGGTGAGACCACAGTCATTGTGGTATGGGGAGTGGAAGGAGTTTGGGGTACCTGGGACTGTGCACAAACAGGACATGAAGATATGAACCTTTGGATGATGGCATGTATGTAGGGCCATCAGTACTTCCCCTGTATAAGTCGGTGGGTTTTGTAATTACCTGGGTGTCCAGTAGCAGTTTGCTCTTTAAGTTGGGGGCACTTGGTACAGGCATGAGAGGGAGAAAGTTTTTGAATTCTTGGACCCTGGGTGGTAGAAGGGAGTGAACCAGAACCTTGCAAAAAAAACAGGGCCCACCTTGCTTGTCATGAATTGAGTCTTTTGGCTGTCTTGATGTAATCGAAGTTTTTGTGATCAGTGTAGTTTTACTGCCAGGAGCTCTTGGTTGCCAATGTAGTTGTGCTCAGCTGGGGATAGTTTCTTTGTAAAGAATGCCACTGGGTGAAGCTTAGGTTTCTCTTCAAACGTCTGTGACAACACAGCTCCCATGCCAGTCTCTGAAGCATCCACTTCTACAATGAATGACCTGTAAGGGTCTGGATGTTTCAAAGTAGGGGCTGATGTGAACACTTCCTCAGGACATTGAAATGCTTGGTCTGCTAAGGGGTTCCATTGTAGTTTTTTGGGCCCTTTAATGAGAAGGGGCCTGAGTGGCATCGTGATAGAACTGAACCCTCTGATGAATCGGGAGCAGAAGTTGGCAAACCCCAGAAACCTCTGTAGATCCTTCACTGTGGTAAGGGTCGACCACTTGGTGACAGCAGTGACTTGATCCTGGTTCATGAAAACATCTTCTTGAGTGACTGTGTAGCCGAGAAATAATATTGTGGTAACATGGAACTCACATTTCTCCCTTTTTACAAACAGCTGGCTCCCCAAGAGTTGTATAAGAACCCTCTTGATGTGAGTGACATGTTCATCTTTGGAAGGGGAGTAGATAAGGATGTCTACTGCATAGGGCGATAAGGATGTATAGGGCGGCTGTGGCTCAGTCGCTAGAGCAGGTTGTCCACTAATCCACTAATCGTAGGGTTGGTGGTTCGAATCCTGGCCCGGGTGATCCCATGCCGAAGTGTCCTTGGGCAAGACACTGAACCCTAAGTTGCCCCTGATGGCAAGCTAGCACCTTGTATGGCAGCTCTGCTTCCATTGGTGTGTGAGTGTGCTCTCATTTGTAAGTCGCTTTGGATAAAAGCGTCTGCTAAATGAATAAATGTAAATGTAAATGTATGTCATCGATGTATGCAATGATGTACTTTCCAAGCATATCCCAGAAGACACAGCATGACACAGTACTCAAAGTGGCCATAGGTAGTACTGAAGGACGTTGTCCACTCATCCCTGGATCCGGATTAGACTGTATGCACTTCCCAAATCAAGCTTTGTGAAGATCTTGGCTTCCTTGAGTAGATAACGATACTTAACTGTAACCTGGTTTAATCCACATGGACTGAGTCCTCAACCCTTTTTTCTACAAAGAAAAAGCCTGCTGATGCTGGTTAAATGGAAGAATTAATGTATCCTTGTTCCAGGGCCTCTATGATGTATTCATCAATGGCTTAAGTTTCCTTAACTGAGAGAGGGTACACATGGTTGCAATGGGGCATAGCACCGGCCATGAGCTCAATAGGGCAGGGATAAGGTTGATCAGGGGAGGGTGATAGCTTTGGTTTTGCTAAAGACTTCCACAAGGTCCTCATTCTCTGGTGGTATTTCTGTGTTAGAGTCTGCTTTGGGACTCTAAATGGAAGTAGATGCTAATAGGAGCATAGGGGCCTGCAGACAGTGGTTTAAATAGTGTGGGGACCAGTGGAGAATTCCTCTCTTGGACCAGGAGATCTGTGGGTCATGGGTGTGCACCCAGAGGAACTCCAACAGGATAGGAAAGTTCTTGGTGAGTGTGACAAGGACAGAGATTCATTCCTGATGGAGGGCACTGAATCTGAGAAGGGGTGTAATGCAATGTGTTACAGAAACCCCTCAGGGAGAAGTTGCCAGCTGCTCCAGAGTCAATCAACACTGAAACAGTAGAAAAAACTATCCGAGTCACTTATCTGCACAGGTATGGCAAAATTTTGGTGAGTGTTAATAATGGGGACACTCACCATGTTGGAGCAAGAAGGCAGGTTTTCTCAGTTGGTGCAGTTTGGAGAAGACCTGGATTTGGGTTGGGATGGGCATGAAGACATGGCATGCTGAGGACTACCGCAGTAAAAGCACAGTTTCTGAGGCCTTTGGCGTTCCACATCCATCAACTTAGCTTGTTCTAGTTGCATGGGATCAGGCTCTGAAATTTCCATCACAGAAGTTATCTGTGGTTTGCCCATCCGGTTTGCCCATCTTTAGTAAGTGGTTGAGACAGAGGGAGCGATCGATGAGGGAGTCAAGGGATGATTGATCATCAAGCCAAACCAGTTCCATTAGAATGTTGGGGTTCAATCCCTGATAGTAGGCTGCCTTTAGTGCTGGCTCATTCCAGCCACTGCCAACAGTGAGGGTTTGGAACTCTAATGCAAACTTGGTTGCCGTGAAAGAGTGTGAGCAGTTGCTCTCCTACTTCCTTTCTTTTGAGAAAATGATTTAAAACTTGCAGGAAGAGCTCCTAAAAGCACTCGTAAGAGGTTTTATGCTCTCCTCCTTGGTTCTAGATGGCAGTAGGCCAGGTGAGGGTCTTATATGTGAGCAAGTTGATGAACTGAGCAATTTTAGCAATTTCTGTCCCTCCATCTTGACTGGAGAAATACAAGAAGCAGTGAAGTGAAATCACCTGAATATTTGTCAGGGCAAGTGATCAGCAACAAGGCAGATTGAGAGGGTGCCACCATAGTAACCAGTGTTCCTGGAGAGTTGGGCATTGATCATGACAATCTGCTGTTGCTGCACACTGAAGAGGTGGCCCAGGGAGGCCTGGGCCTGTTACCACTCTTGAAATCCTGCTGCCTCCATGTGCAGGCAAAGTATTCTGTAAGGTGGTGGAGATGGAGACAGTTGCAGGCTCAGAGTTTCATTAAAACAACAGGCAAACAAATCCAAAAAGGTTGGTCAAGATGCAGGCAGTATTCCGGTGATATGCAATCAGAGTAACCAGGGCAAAAGACATAAACCAAACAACTACAACAGGAATCGAAACCAGAAAACACTACAGCTAATAAAGGCTTGGTATCTACAGGTAAGAAACAATGGTGGTGGAATGAGTGTTCTTATATACTGTTGGTGTGATTGTGTAAGTGAGTCCAGGTGTGTGTAATCAGTAGGATTGTGAGCGTGAATGTGATAGAGTTCCTGATGGCTGAATGTAATGATAGTGTTTGTTGGATGTTGTCGTCTTCGGCAGCCATGTTTGTAAGTCGTTCTGAGAGTTGTAGTCCACAGCCATGTTTGTAGGCCGCTCTGTGTGAAGCAATGCCGATTCCGGCGTTGACATGATATTTTACAGCGACTGGAACGAATACATAATATCAAAATTGTATGTTTTTTAGGTGTAAGCAATTTTGCAAACTATACTGACTTTCAACCCACTTCAATATTATAGATTCATAACTTATAGTCTATTGCTAACTAGTTCATATGACCTTTTCCTGTATCGCTAGTATACTGATTTCCCCCAAGAACAAATCCCACAGATTCACAGAGTCCACCATCATTTTTTTTTTATTGATGGGCCCACCATTATTGATTTTCATTATTGATAAGCTCTGCTGTGGAACTGAATATAAATATATATTAACATATAAAAATATAAATATGCTGCTGGAGGTGTAGGTGTAAAATATGCATGAACTTCATTTCCTGAAAAACATGACTACTGCTGTCATTTTGGACTGTGTGGAATAACTATGACTTACATCATGAGAACAATGCTTTCAGGTAGTGAAGTGAGATTTTCTTTCATAAACTGTATTTTTTATTTGCATATGTTTAAAAAAAAAAACGTTCATTTACAAATGGATTAATTATTGGGAAAAAACTTAGTGGTGTCGCGGTAATGTGACAACTAATATACACTGCATATATTTATAAAATGTTAAACCAATAAAGATAATATGTTATTATTATTATTATTATTATTATTACATATTTAAATCTTACTTGCAGTTGTGACCACTGGAATCATTTTTGTGTTTGTATGAAAATGTTTATAGAATACAACAAAAAAGTTAGCTAGATCAAAGTTAGCTACACTAACTTTAAAAAAGGGTTTAGAAAAGGTTACGAAAAATGTCTGCTGATAAGTACATACCTTAATCTCGCACTGAACATATAGGGAGAAATCAAAAGTAAATTTGTTCCAATTATTCAATGTGAGATCTTTAATAGTTCTGGAGTTGACTGTATAATAGGCAAGCAAGTCAGAGTAACCGAATTCACATATTTTAGAATTGGAATGCATACTTGGCATAAGCTTTCTCCACAAGGGCACTCCAGAACTCATTGCTATCATTTGAGTGGCAGTACACCAGCTGATTGTCCACTGTGGGCAAGCGGTCATCGATCACCACGTCCATCCATTCACCAAAGCGCCAGAAGCGGAAATGGAAGATTCCCACGTAAGAGTCTGGTTTCTCCGGATCCCATTCCTGCTCTTTCCAGTCAGGGATAACCTGAAATGAGAGAGAGAGAGAGAGAGAGGATTTGTGCATAGATTGCACAAATCATGTTGGTATGATTTTAAATAATAAAAGAAACAGAGCTAATTCATCGTAGTCACAGAAGTCAAATAATTGTTATTGCCTTCCAAAAATAGACCTGGTTTTATTTTTAGCTCTGTTGTTTAACAGTGGCCTGCTACATGATTTGTTCCCGTATGCAAGCTGGCTGGGGACCAGCTTCCTCTGGGGAGGGGCCATGCCAATCATGGTTTCCAATTTAACTAGGCTCTGATGCAACCGAGGAACTATAGGATCAGCATGACGAACAGCCGTTTACAAAATGATAACAGCTTCAGCTTCAGAGTGATTTAAGAGCCGTAGAGGAGCTGTTTCTTTGCGATGGAGCTCCTCTGAGACAGCACAGAGAATGGATTTCAAGCACAGTTCTGTGGTGATTGCTCGATGAACAGCAGGTCTATTGCCACAAGTACATGCTCCGACCGTGAGTACGAGTGAAATTCTTCAAAAGCGCATCAACGTTTCCAGTATGCGTGTTTCCACTGCTGCTCTTTAAACATGTTTAGATTCAACATCAATGCTGTCTGCATTGCCTGGTTAAGTTTTTAACTGTCTTCAGAGAGGAAGCTTGTTTTCATACTGTGCACACTTGCAGTCTCCTAAAAGCTGAAGGGAAATGTGAATTTACTTACACATACGATCCCTTTAAAAAAAAAAATATTATATCCACCAGACCCCTTGCATATAAACTGATAGCACTCTACATACTAAAGGGAGAGGGGAGCATCATGGTGTGTGTGTATGTGTGTGTGTGTGTGTGTGTGTGTGTGTGTGTGTGTAATGCTGTCTTTTGATATAATCCTTTTACAAACAGCTCGTCTAACTTCCCTTGTACAGTAGAACCCTTGAAATGTTTCCATATGACCAACATTTTCTGACTGTTGACCTGCTGCGCAAACTGTTTGAACATGCTTGACCACTGACCAGGACTGGAGAGGAAATTAATTGATATCACCTTCTAATTATCATTAGGAGTTACATTATTTGTAAAGTGCTTGATTTGACTCGAATTTGTTGCAGGCCTATTTAATCTTTAATTTGGTTTATTCTCTTTCTCTTCTGAAAACTGAAAGTGCATATTTTGACCATTTTTGTCTAAATGTTTTTGGCAGCATTGTTTACATAAATGTAGCTAACTTATGTTAACTATTTACTTGTCTTACGTTAGCTGGAACATACATTGATGGATTTTACTTCACACTAAAGAACTCAACATTTACCATAGCAGAAATCTATTCTAGTGTTGCGTCTTCAAATGTGGAAAGAAAATCTAGTTGAGACGAGAGAACCAGACAAAAAGTAGACTAAATGTAGACTGTTCTTTTTGTGATTTATTTAAGGTATGACTACAGGGTGTCCCAAAAGTCTCCATACACAGGAGACTATATTTGCCAGCACCACGTCAGGTGTGCCTTTGCCAGTGTATGTTCGTGAATGTTCACTTCTCAGTAGGAAGTCTTAATTTGTTAAGTTTGGTGACAGTGTGTGATGTGCTTGCCATGTTTCCTGTTAAAGTCCATCAGAATCTTGCAACAGCTTCCTGATCCAGCTATAAGAATGATTTCAACACATTCTTCATTTGTGAAAGGTATTCTTAACGCCCATCTGAAAAGGTATATAGTTTTGATATATTATTAAGTCCAAAAGCTGGTTTCCATTATAAATTAGTTTTGAATCCTGCTTTATTCTCAGTAAAGGGAATTGTGTTAAAATTCTTGCCTATCACACATACACTAAAGTCCATCCATCCATCCATCCATCTATCCATCCATCCTCTACCGCTTACTCCTTTTCAGGGTCACGGGGAACCTGGAGCCTATCCCAGGAAGCATCGGGCACAAAGCGGGGTACACCCTGGACTGGGTGTCAGTCCATCGCAGGGCACAATCACATACACACTCACACACTACAGACACTTTAGACACGCCAATCAGCCTAACATGCATGTCTTTGGACTGGGGGAGGAAACCGGAGTACCCGGAGGCAACCCCCGATGCACTGGGAGAACATGCAAACTCCGCACACACATGGCCCCGGTAGGACTCGAGCCCCGGACCCGTGAAGCAAACGTGCTAACCACTAAGCCACCGTGCGCCCCCAGACACTAAAGAATTTCTTTATTTTTTTTATACTATGGCGCACACTTTATATCAAAAGAGTGATTGGCTTCCCCTTATGAAATAGGTTTGGGACCCTTCCCAGTGCAATTGAGTGACATTTGGGAAAAACCAGACTAGCTAACCATAAAAAAAAAAAAAACACTCATCATTCCTTCTGAAATTCCTTCAGCCCTAGTGTATACCCGTCTGACTCAGCGAGGCAGTTTGCTGAAAGCTAATACTGTCAAGGGAACAAAGCTCTTACTGAAGCAAAGCTTCTTCCAAGCTAATGTCCTGTATCAGCAACCAGACGGGTGTACAGTAGAATAAAAAATGGATTCAGCGGATGGTCGGAGTCTTAGGATATTACAAGTGTCCATCACAAGATACGTTTGTTGAATAGAGAGAGAGCCTTAAAATAGACGGAACTCTACAAATCCAGTTGCTTCATATTCCAGTTGCTCCAAGGAATATACTCCCTACCTTAAGTACAAACATCACAGCGCTGGCCTGAGCAACAAGTCATCTTGGCAGGAAACAAACTAAAGCATCACTGGCTCCAGACTGTGTGGGCAGAATGGACACAGACAATCCAGACAGAAGACATAAGGAAACAACAGAAAAGCAAGCAGCTTTTTCTATCCACCCTGAAGGTACTGTATATGTCCAAAAGACGTAGCCTATTCAGATCCTTTACATTTCATCCACCGACTGTCAGCAGTTACTGTGGTGCTGAAGGTACAGATATTAACATATAAATATGCTGCTGGAGGTGTAGGTGTAGAATAATGCATAAGTAGGCCTTTTATATGGAAAACATGACTAGATGACATTACTCACCGAAATCGATTTTTCTGGTTTGTTTACAGAATTCAAAGCATCTGATTCATTGCGCAAGGGCACCCATTATCCTAAAAATAGCCTTTATTTACTGTGAAACAACAATAATTGAATAACTGATGACAATTCACTCAAAGCATCTGATTCAATGTAAAAAAACCAACAAAATATCGTTATGTTTCATCTGTGAAAGCATAATGTACATCACATATCCTTGAGGAGAAAGTGTTTATTGGACATATCTGATTTCAGCTGACATTTCAAGGTATATGTGTATTCATTCATTCATTCATTCATTCATTCATTCATTCATTCATCCATCCATTCATCCATCCATGGTTATCTTCAATAATTGTATATAATATATGTCTAGGACTTTAGACTTTAGACTACAATACATACAAATATGCCTGAATCTCAGTATCGGGTGTCACTAGTAATAGACATTCTAACTATGCTAAACTGACAAAATAATGGTAACAAACCATCAAATTAATTAACCAGCCAAACCAGGCAATAAATTCAGTCATATCTAGTTTGGTAAATGAGACGCAATATTAGGGAGCACAGTGGCTTAGTGGTTGGGATTGGGGGTTTGAATCCCGGGTTCGAATGCTCTGTGTGTGTGGAGTATGCATGTTCTCCCCATGTGTCAGGGGTTTCCTCTGGGTACTCCAGTTTCCAGAGTACAAGACTCCTTCCATGAACATTTTAAAATCTATTTATTACCAATCTTAGCTTGTGTACATTATCCCCCATACAAGTCCCTGTCAATGAGATGTTACTATAGAAACAATAACACATTAAAAAGAGCTCATTATTTTTAACCTCTGATTTGACTTGCAGCTGTCAGTACCACTGTTGAGTCATCTATGATGATCATATTGAAATATCTGTCACATTGAGGGTTATGACTGCAAAAGTATAGTATTATTATTATTATTATTATTATTATTATTATTATTATCTAGTATTATTCAGCATTAAACTGAATATTTTAAACACACTGACGTTGGTAGATGCCTTGTACAAAACCAGCTCATAAATAAAGATAAAATTACATCATAAACACCCAGTGAAACTGAATCTTCACTACTGTTTGTAACATTTTTTTTTAAGAAAACAAAAAAAAAAGCCCTGCTGAAAACATAAAAACTTACTTTCTGCCACAAAGACTCACGCGAGGCCAGGCTTGAACACGCCGCCACGAACCAACAGTTTCCCAGCTGCCCTTGGTGCAAGTCATGAGCGCTGATCCCATCCACGAACAAATGAGGATCATCACACAGCTCCTGATTTAGAGAGAGAGAAAGAGAAACCGACCAGTCAGAAAGTATGAATGTGTGAACAGAACAGAGAGACTGTGGAATAGCAGCAGCTGTGAACACAAGAAAGTGGTGAAGGCTCCTTGTGGATTAAAGAAGCAATATAAAGAAGGAAAGGAAGATAAAATGGCCCTCTGAGATGGAGACCATAAATCTCTTCTCAGTGCGAAGAGGACGAAAATGGACAAATAAATTGTGTCTAGAGGTTCGAATCTACAGGCCACTCGATTTCATGAGACTTTTACTGACATGGAGGTTTGCTGAAACTATGTCAGTTCATTCACCCCATTTTCCTTATGTTAGTCACATAACTAGTTTTGATTAAGCCATAGCTATCAAAAGAGATCTTAAGAAGGACTAAGACTCCTACTAGACTAATAGATTCAAGAGTTTTTTTTTATATATTATACCTCTATCTACAGCACCTGTGGTATATGGATGGAACAAATATTTTAACATTGTGCTGATACAAAAAAATCCTGTTTACACAAAACTTAAAATGGTATAAAGTCTAAAGGCAGTCATCAAATTATGTATATTTATGCAAAGCAAATTTGTAGAATGCTTTCATGATTCTTCATTCAAAGGTTTTTGTAAATTAAGCTTTAAATCTGTATGATTGCACTGTACAAAGAAGGGACTACTTTTTTCAGAGAGATTAATTTTTGGTTTTATCAGGAGTCTAGTTGTGTGTGTCTGATGGTGTATGTGTGCCACAAAACTTTAGGAAAAGTGTAAGGTAACCGGAACTATTTTTTACTGTACTGCTCCAGTGTTGGAACCCATCCATCCATCCATTTCCATGATTACCTGAAGAATCACTGAAGAATTTCAACCATTTCTCTGAACTAACTTTCATCCATCCAACCCTGGACCGGGTGCCAACCCATCGCAGGGCACCATCACACCATTTAACAAATTTAGAATTTACAAATTCTAGTTTGTGTGTGTGTGTGTGTGTGTGTGTGTGTGTGTGTGTGTGTGTGTGTGTGATTAGATAACATTAGATGAGGTTCGAGAATACATGGCAAGGGATCTGAGACCATTCGTGCATACAGTTTCTTCACCCCACAGGTTTTTTATGGGTTTCAAGTTAGGGGATTGGGTTGGCCATGGTAGGATTTTGTGGTCAGTAAACCATTTTTGTGTTGATTTTGATGTATGATTTGGATCACTGTGCTGCTGGAAGATGGAACCATGGCCCATTTTAAGCTTTCTGGCAGAGGCAGTCAGGTTTTCATTTAATATCTGTTGATATTTGAGTCCATGATGCGATGTATCCTAACAAAATGTCCAGGTCCTCTGGCAGAAAAACAGCCTCAAAGCATTAAAGAGCCACCACCATATTTACAGTGCCTTGCGAAAGTATACGGCCCCTTTGAACTGTTCGACCTTTTGCCACATTTCAGGCCTCAAACATAAAGATATATAACTGTAATTTTTTGTGAAGAATCAACAACAGGTGGGACACAATCATGAAGTGGAACGAAATTTATTGG
>JAFFST010048074.1:5000-18150 GCA_022414735.1 Noturus placidus | reverse complement strand
GATGCAATCGCTGGATTTTCCAAGATTTATTATAATAACAACTCAACACAAAGACAAAAACCACTAACCCACCTAAACACAGAAGCATTAAACTAGCACTAGGACTAACACATGAAAAGACGGGCATGAAACAAAACACCGAGGAACACAGAAACAGAAGTCTAAACACAATTAACGAAAGACAAAGACTAAGTGCAAAACCCAACTATATACACACCAGTGCTCATTAACCAAAATGTGAATCAGGTGCAGAAAAACATGTAACTTGCAGTGGCTGATGGGAAATGGAGTTCAGAGTCCTTAGAACCGTGACATGAGGGGTGTACTCACTATGTGTGTGTGTATACATATATATATGGTGGGGGAAATAAGTATTGAATGTGTCAACATTTATTTCAGTAAATATATTTCCAATGAGGTTATTCACATGAAATTTTCACCAGACTTTGGTATTAACTAAAGAAATCCAAACATTACAGTCTTCATAATGGAAGTTATGTGTAATAAAGTGGAATGAGACAGGAAAAAAGTAGTGAAAATTTAATGAGAATAACCTCATTGTTCCGTACTTATTTCCCCTAATGCGGAGGTCTTCAACAGGGGCTCCGCAACCCCTAGGGGGTCCGCAGAGGTACTGCATGGGGGTCGCGAAAGTTTTGGTACCAGTTTGATATAACACAATTTCATACAATATATATAATTAGGGGTTTCCCCGCTCCATCTCGCCATCAGTTTGGGGGTCCTTGGCCTAGAAAACGTTGAAGACCCCTGCCTTAATGTATACTGTTTTTAAATATATATATACAGTATATATATATATATAATTTACTTCTTTATAATTTTTTTTACAGAAACCATCACACAATGCTGCAAATCAACAGTTGTAGTTAACAACAGACGATAAAGAAGATTACATGCACAATTTATTTTGTTAAAGGAGGAATAAAACACTATGGGACATGCTGTTATTGGACAATAAACTTCACGGTTGTAACACTAACTCATCAGACTGCATCACATCACGCTGTTGTTGATTATTTTCCTATAACAGCATGCCCCAAGTGTATTATTCCTTGTTGATTGCACTATTTGTTTTCTTACAGAAAGGAGGATGATGATAGAAGCTGTAGATTACATGAATAAAAAAATACAAACGAACAAAACAAAGAAAACCTAGTCTATACTAACACAGGTAAACCCCATTTTATATACGAACACACAGTACCATTCCTAAACGTTTCCCTGAGTGAAACATGTTAATGATATGACATGCTGAGCATACGCACTGGATGCATGGATGGAAAGACAACAGATTTTTTAAAAAGATGTGTTTTCAGGCCTTCATTGTTTTTGCCTGTCATGTACTGCTCCATTCAACTGAGAGAGAGCGCAAGAGAGAGAGAGCGAGAGAGGCAGAGAGACTGACTGACAAAGACAAATGAAAGCTGGTGAGATTAGTTCGGGTGCTAACAGTGCTAAGTATGATTTGTGGACACTTCATAATTCAAGGGCCTAACACTGACCCCACTTCTATTTACTACGTCACAGAGGAACAAAAGAAGAAAATTAACTCAAAATGGCACAAAAAATGAACAGGTCGTCATCATTAAAGCAAGTAATCATGTCTGCCATTATTTCTCATTCTCTATAACTATGTTTACACGACAGCAATAGTCTAATTATTGACCTTATTCTGAATAAGACAATATTATGATTAAGGTGTTTACATGAGTTGCTTTTAAAACAATCCTTTCATGTTCCCGTTTTACATGTTATAAAACATAGATCGATTAACGGCACACGTCCTTACGTTCCCACGTCACGCCATCCGATGTTCACTCCGGAATTTCATGCATCAACAAACAGTTCATCTTCCTTATGGTACTGTATACAGTTTTTTTATTTTTCATTTTACGAAAGCTTCAAGTGCAGTTAATTATTTGTCATGATATACGTGCAAATAGACGACTGATTGAAGCCGTGGGCTGCGTCCCAAACCTCGTACTTACCATGTTTACATGTATTTCACCTACCATCTAGTAGGTAAATACGTGATTTTGGACACAGCAATGCTATGTTTTTTGCAGTCAAATGGTTGAGCACTGCCGTGTGTGTACGTAGGAATACTCCACATGTCTTAATTCGATCCATGTTTACTTCGAGTATGACTTTAGTCGGATTACGGTAATCAGTAATCGCTGTTTACGTGGTAGTTCTTAATCAGAGTATTGTCTTAAAAAGGTTAATATCGGATTATTGATGTTCATTTAAATGTACTGTCTGACTTGTTTGTCTTTAAACCCATGTATGAGCTCAAAGTCACACACTTTAGTGCGTTTTTTTTTACTGTTTTTCAGTAAGCACAATAATCTAAATGACTTACATTAGACACAATCAAACCGATGAACATTCATGAATCTCCATATTCTTCCTTTCCATCTCAAAAAAACTCGTTTCTCAAGGGTCGACATTAACAGTCAATTTTCACTTTCTGTTCAGTATATATGGCAGCTCAGTGGTTAAGACGTTGGACTACTGATCGGCCAAGCTGCCACTGCTGGGCCCTTGAGTATGGTCCTTGACCCTCAAATGCTCAGTTGTATAAATGAAAGAAATGTAAGTCGATTTGCATAACATCAGCCAAATGCCGTAAATGTAAATGTACATACAGTACATAGCCTAAAGTGATTAATATTTGAATAGTTAGCATTTATTAATAAAATAAATGTTCATAAGAATTTTGTAAAGCGGCACTGTCTGCAATGAAGCCCAAAAATGTCTAATCTATGAAGTTAGGCCTGTCATGTCAATTACCGTACGATATATGGATATTTGAAGCAGAATGAAATCAATTAACCCCAGTGCACACAAAATCTTTCACTCTATGTATTCACCTGGCATGACTGTCACTGACAGGCTTTATGAATCTACAGTTTGGGCTGGAAAGAAATGAGGTCCAGCCTCGTTTCTTCATACCATTCTGTGTGGTTTTTACTTGCAACTTTTGGTTGTGTTTTTTTCACTTCTATAAAACTAAAAAAAATGTCCACAGAAAATACTTCTTATAGCATTACAAGGTGTACCACTTTTTTAATGATTCCTCTTGCGTTCTTTGTATTGAGGAGGGTTCAGATGTATTAGAATTGTACTGCGGAGCTAAGAAAAGCAGTCATGCTGTCGGGGTCCAGTTTAGCAGTTATAAATAATAAAGGGTCTGCAGAAGCAGCAGTTTGGGAGCTCTGGAACAGAACACTCCTTTGGGTCCTGTGTGTGTGTGTGTGTGTGTGTGTGTGTGTGTGTGTGTGTGTGTGAGTTACATTTTAACAAACGTTAGTAATATGTTAGTATATGTTAGTAATATGAACTGAGAATGCTATCAAGCTAAAATGAGACAACAGAGTTTCTGAGAGGATTTTCTTTTTTTAAATTAATGTTTGCTATATTTCCTGCTAATCCTTGCTAGCTGACTACAAGCTAGCTTGAACATATTTTCTGACAGGATTTTTTTAGTCTGTTTAATAAATGTTTGTAATATTGTAATCCTGCATATGCTAGCTACCTTGATCTTATCTAGCTAAAACTAAAACCCGAGAGGATTTCAGAGAGTCCTATTCATGATCATTCAGAATTGTTCATAGGCGAGAAAAGTAGCCACTCTGTCGGGCTACATTTTAACAGTGATAAATAATAATGGGGCTGCAGAAGAACACTCCTCTGGGTCTCCCGTGCACGTGTGTGTGTGTGTGTGTGTGTGTGTGTGTGTGTGTGTGTGTGTGTGTGTGTTGTGGGAGAGATTCCAGAGCAGGCAGTGTTCCAGGACATAAGAGCTGCAGACGTAGTAAGATTGAGGGATGATTGACTTGGATAGTTCTGACACTTTGCCTGCCCCTGGGCATTGTAGGCTGAGGAGAACGATCTGCATTTACAGTTCCTTCTCTTTTAGCTGCAGGGTCATTTATGTGTGTACATGTGCATTCTTTATAGGCTGCTAGTGTATTATTTAGACTTGTCGCTTTGCTTGCAAAAGACACAACAAGCGTGGCTAACCTTTGTAAAGTAAGCACATTATCTCATTCATACAGAAAATTTTAGCTGTGTCATTGAACATTTTAGTTCTCACTGGTTCTCTTTAATACTTCGCAACAAAACTATTCAGCAGAATAAAATCGGGGGTGGATTGGTAGCTAACAACTTAACAATTTCTGAGAGGATTTTGTACTCATGTTAATAAATGTTTGCAATATTTACTGCTAACCTGCTAGCTAGCTAACATGAGTAAACTGAATTTCTGAGAGGATTTTTAGTCATGTTAATAAATGTTTGTAATCTTTATAGCTAATCCTAACTAGCTGCCTAAGAAGCTAACATGACAGGATTTCTGAGGGGATTTTTAATACATGGTTGTAATATTTCCTGCTAATCCTAACTAGGTGCCTAACCACCCTGGTGAAGAAAAAAACAATAGAAAAAAATTACAGAAATTCTAATGGTTTCCACTACAAATACTATTATAAACCATTAGCCAACCATTACAACCATTAACATTAACAGTCCTTAACAGTCGGCGGCTGTGGCTGAGTCGGTAGAGCGGGTTGTCCACTAATCCACTAATCGTGCGGTTGGTGGTTCGAATCCCGGCCCGGGTGATCCCATGCCGAAGTGTCCTTGGGCAAGACACTGAACCCTAAGTTGCCCCCAATGGCAAGCTAGCACCTTGCATGGCAGCTCTGCTACCATTGGTGTGTGAGTGTGCTGTTATTTGTAAATGTAAAAAGGATATTTCTGTAAAGCTGCTTTGAGACAATGTCCATTGTAAAAAGCGCTATACAAATTGATTAATTAATTAATGGTATCCACTAGACATAACATGCCACCAATAGAAGGCAACAAATTACCAGTAGAGACTCTCAGGGCCCATTACATTTTCCATAAAAACCAATACAACTCCAATTATAACCATTAAAAACCAAATTCTATGAGGGTTTCTATTGTTTCTCTCCCCAGGGAAACTAACTTGACAGGATTTTTTGACAGGATTTTTAGTCATTTAAATACATGTTTTTAATATTTCCTGCTAACATTAACTAGCTGCCTAACCAGCTAACTTAATGGGATTTCTGGGAGGATTTTTAGTCATGTTAAGAAATGTTTGTAATATTTAACTCTAACACTAACTAGCTCACATGAGTCAACAGGATTTCTGAGAGGAGTTTTAGTCATTTTAACAATTGTTTGTAATATTTCCTGTTATCCTAACTAGCTGACAAACAAGCGAACGTGACAGTATTTCTGAGTGGATTTTTAGTCATGTTAATTCATGGTTGTAACACTGACTGCTAAGACTAGCTAAGTAACATGAGTCAGCATGATGTCTGAGAGGATTTTGAAATCATAGTCAAAACAGATTTACCCTCACCAGGAAGCAAAGATTCTAATACATCAGACCAGGTATAATCCCAGATTTTTGCAAAGAAAACAGCAAGCCAATCTTCTATTGTGGTAACTACTAATATTAGTTTCAACACAGGACCAGAAAGTACCTGCTAAAGTAGCCTTAAAAACACTAAAGTGATCATTCAGAATCATTCAGAAAAGACCTTAAAAAAACTCAGATGCTTAATGAGGGCCTTTCACAAGCCCCTCCTCCTCGGACACTCAACAAAAAATATTTTGATTAGATGAGTAATGGAATATATACGATGAGCTTAAAAGTGGACATGAATCAAATGCATCAAATGCTTCATATAACAGAGCATCATTTCTCACGCACTCTTTCACAGACCTCGGTCCTTGGGGAAGACACCATGGGACGAGAATAAATTGAACACAGCTCACCAACTGTGTACACTAAATGAGAGTTTAAGCAACACAGCATGCTTCAAAATCATCGACTCTGTGAGTTGGAGATCCTTTTCTCTCATGGAAATCCTGTATGTACAGTAGATGTAAGAAACTCATGCCAGCGACTCACCCCAGGTCTTTTCCAGTGCACACGGCCAATGACGTTCCCCTGATAGAACAGCGAGTCATCCACAGTGGGGAAGAACGGATCCTCGAACAGGGTCCCACTTTGCAGGCACTGCTTCTTCAGCACCAAATACTGCTGCCCCTCAAAGGCCTTCACTGAGGAGAACATCCTTCAAGCTGCAGCTACAGTGGAGACCAGATGAAATGAAGGGAAAGAGAGACATGATTCACCATGGCAGCACAAGTGAAAAATTATGACAGGATTTCACTTGAGAAAGCTGCTGGAACTAAAGGTTGTGCTCCAGAGAATACTCTTAATGCACTGTCTGTCTTTTTAGCTGTTCAGCTTCTGTTCAAGCATGCCTCTGCCTAGTCCTAAACCTCATGACTATTATTTAAACATACATTGTAGTATTTAAGTATCCTCATTGTTAATACAGTATCAAAAACAGTTTATATTGACTGTTTATATTGCTCTCTCAGCAATATTAACTCAGTATATTATTACATATATTGTCATAAAATAAAGTACAGCTAAGAGAATGAGTAGACCTGCTCATAGAGAAGTTTGGGAAGTGGGGTGGGGTGGCCGGTTGTGGTAACAATTCCATTGCAATTTGTGTTTGTGAAAATACTGGAGTCAGCATTTTGGTATACATTTTGTTGTTTATGGTTAATATGCTTTAATTTTAACCATAAACAACTGTGGATCAGTTGGTAGAGCAGGTTGTCCACTAATTGTAGGGTTGGTGGTTCGATTCCCGGTCCACAAGACTCCACATGCCGAAGTGTCCTTGAGCAAGACACTGAATACCAAGTTGCTCCCGATGGCAAGTTAGCACCTTGCATGACAGCTCTGCTACCATTGGTGTGTGGGTGTGTGGGTGTATGTGAATGGGTGAATGAGACACAGTGAAAGGCACTTTGGATAAAAGCGCTATATAAGTGCAGACCAATATGTAAGCAATAAACCACTTGTGGGTTTTCTGTCATAGGACAATAATCCATAACATGGTGGTGTATTGTGGCCTGAAATTAAGTACACATACTGGTAACACTCTAAAGTCAATTTTCCTCCATTTTTGTTTTATTAGAAACATATAATAGTTTTTGTCTATTTATAGTCACATTTATTGCTGTTTATGTTATGATTTATATTATAGGATCTATAAACAGTTTTTCCCTCACCAGCCTCTCTTTTTCTCTCTACTGAAGTTATTAAGACAAAAAACACACAACTTCTGTTGTCCGGAAGAGTATCCTGTTATGGCCACTGGGTATTCCTTCCATTACAGTAATGTCAAATAAATCATTTAAAATAAAATAAAAAATTCCTTACAGAAAGCCTCATCATATCAGTGATTGGATACACCAAATTCTACCTTTCCCCACTTTTTCATTTGTATATGAAAGCAATGCAGAATGTGTATTTTTATATTTACCAAATTTATGCTTGTGGAGATTGAAACCCGGCTATGATGAATTTATCCTCTGCTTTCGCATGTACCCGAGCTGAGGGTGAGTTATTACCTCTTCAAAACCGTTCTCCCAGAGGTGTCGCAAGCTGACAAATCACTTGTGTTCGAGTTCAATCAATAGCACTGTTACAGTCTCCTTTCCTGCTATCCACATACCTTCTATAAACCTGGTGACAAGTCCAAGCATTCCTGTGCCTGCTTCCTAAATGTGATCAGAAAACTAACAAATATCACCGTGATTAATGCAAACTAGGCCATGGACGTGGAACACTGCACCAAATCAGCAACATTCAGTTTGCAACAATGAATAAACAAACAAAAAAGAAAGTTTTTTTTACACACAGTTCCTTCAAGGCAGTCATTTAACGCAATATTGAAATTGTAATTTTATCAATTAAAAATTCTTAATATTGTACTGGACACTTCTCATGTGACATTATTCACATATTCAACATGTCCTTTATGTCTCACTTTTACAAATTTACTACTTTATATGAAAAGTTTTGATAGAGTTTGTAGCAGTAATTCATACGTGTTTTTTTTATCCCCTGGCCTGACCCCTCAGCTCTTCACTTGGCTCCACCTTCAGCCTATAGCACTCTGGACCCTCTGGCTGGCCCCTTCCCACAGGTCTCCAGAGTCAGACATCTGTCCGTGCACCATCTGCAGTCACCTGGCTCCATCTCCTCTGTTCTCTGAACCTTGATACCACCACTAAAGCTCTCCCACCACCACTCCCCCTGCTCTTTATAGCCGCCTGCCTCCACCCCATCAGCTCTATGCAGCCACATAGGCCTGCCCCCTCACCCATCTAAAGCTATACACCTGGCTACGCCCTTTCAGCTGTCTGCAGCCACCTGCTCCCAACCTATCATCTCTATGCAGCATCTGGCTCCACTTCCACTGTTCTTTTAGTCATACACCTGAATCTGCCTGTCAAGAGTAGGATCTTCGTCAAAGCCTGTGAGCTATAACTGTCTACTTTGTCAGCATAAATGTTTTTAATTATTTTTTACACCTATAAATTGTGATTCTTTTATCCAACATGAACATTATGTAGAAGTAATATATATTGCCAGAATGATAAAATGATGATTTAATCACTGCATTTAGATTCATTTTAGTTTTGACAGGGAAATCACGCCATACACTGGTTACTTTAATTTCCTAGTTTTCAATCAGCTTTAGCCTCCTGCATGCACTGATTTGATCATTACCTTCTGAGAAGATGTTTTTTTTTCAGAGCCATAAGTGGCTAGCAACAAATTCCAGTTGTCAGGGTGTTGATACGTTTATGGGGTAGAGCAAGATGATGCGCTAATCTTGTTAGTTTTACGAGCACGCACTGCTATTGAGCAGAAGCAGATGCAGGCCATGTGACAGGCACAGCACCTGAAGAACCTGGGCACTGCCATGTGTGCGTGCTGAGACATCGTCCCTGCTGATCTTCACGCTCTGCTTCTGCTCTTCAAATGTAGGTCATGCAGGAACATGACTTCCTCAGCCACCGCTATTCTTCTGGCCTGCCAATTCCCTGGAAGCAAAGACCTTTCTTGCAATTACATACAGTATACTGAATAACTACGTCTGGTAGCGAGGACGTGTTCAGCATGCTGTTTCAGACCATGAAAAGTCCAATGAATTCTGGTTATTTTGGGGAGCTAATTCCCCCATTCTGCCCTCACCGTGTTTCAGTTGAGATATCTGAAATGCATGGGCAGTTTGTCAATCACGGCTCTTTCACTGCTTTCATGTGAGAGTGCTGGTGCTGCAGTGAATTATTCATCATCTCTACTCCCAGACCTCCACTCTGATTAATTATGACTTCAGCTCTGCATCCACTGCCTCCAAACTAATGGCACAATCTTTGATGGTGTTCTGAGGCCGCAAACCTTTCCTGAGATCCCTATCACTTCGTAGACAATTTTCTTGGGTTGGACCAGGCACCAGATGTTCACCCAGAATCATATTTCACCAGATCGAACCAAGCAGTCAAAAAAAAATACTGTAGCTGAGCCAATCCATGCAGACTAAAATAATGGCCGCTTGTCAGGTATAGAAATTTTGATGAATACTGAATGTTTCAAGACAAATGGTCAGAGATGTATGTATTTCTGCCCCGCTTCAAATTCAAAGCAGATGTGTCTCAGATTAGAAGTGTGATAAAAAGTCATGGAAATTGGCAGTTTTTAACTTAACACAGGTGGTCAGATAGGATAGGCAAAGAAACACCATATTCATTAACATGGGAATGCACAGGTTGTTCATGTGGTGCTGCTTGATGCATTTACCACATTCATTTACCTTTACCTAAGTTTGTTAGAACATATCGCAGGTAGATGAGAGCAGACGGGATTGGTGATAATTTGCGTCAACTAAACCAGAAGAAAACTGGGTTAAGACATGAATGTATTAACATAACAAAATGTTAAGGAAGGAACAAAACATTTGGGGGCATGGTGTTATAGGAAAATAATCAATGATCTATAGTGTGATTGTGATATGGTCCGATGCAAAGCAAGTTACTGTTGCCATCCCCAAGCGGATTATTTTCCTATAACTGTACACCCTGGAGTATTTTTTATTCTTCTTATAACACTGCAATTTACCATTTTTTATTAACGATCAACATTTTGTACATTGTATTGGTTTATAGCTACATTTAATGTTGTGGAACATCTGCAAAACAAGGTAAAAGTATTTGAAAAAAAAAATGTTTCTGTGTCAGAAAACAAATCTCCCCACTGAAAACGTCAAAATAATCAATGACACTCAGCTTTTAATCCGTTTATATAGTGCGTCCAACATACAATTCCATGTGTAAGCTGCTACTACGGAAAAATGATAACGTATTTGAATGAGTGGATTAATGTAAAGCTGTTATTCACCTTGCAGGGCTGCTGTTATGCAAAATTAATCGACTGATCAATCCGAATCCGGTACTCAAAAGTGCTGTGGTAGAAATCGCAACAATTTATTACAGCTAATACTCTGTGAGTACTAAACAGTAAGAGAAGCACTGGGTCAATGCTGATTTCCATCCTCTCTTGATTGGAGAAATGAAAACACTTCAGTCGTGCCTCGAGAGCCACAGTGGCATATGGTGCTGGGGTTTATCTCGTTACTGCCTTGTGACAGCAAGATTAATCCATACTTGCACTCTACCTTTGTCTCACTAAATCTCTCTCTTCCTCCATCCCTCAGGCTACATGTAGGAAGCACTGAAGCTGAAGATTTCACTTACATACCTTAATACTGATAGCGAGAAGAGCATGCTGCAGGTACATAAGCAGCTTATCGCTTCAAAACTAACTGGATATGTTACTGAAAATACGGTGCCCTCCACTAATATTGGCACCCTTGGTAAATATGAGCAAAGAAGGCTGGGATTGTCTTTATTGTTTAACATTTTGATCTTTTTGCTAAAAAAAAAAATGAACAAAAATACTCTGCTCTCATGGATATCAAACAATTGCAAACACAACACAGGACAATTTTTCACAGCCTTCTTTGCTCATATTTAGCAAGGGTGCCAATATTAGTGGAGCGCACTCTAGCTGTATACTTTGGCACAGCGATACACTAATCCCATTTTTCCTGATATGGTACTGATATCTGATACCGATCTGATCCTGGCATCCTCACAGTGAACAAACAACTCTTCTGACTGCCAGAAAGTAACCCACATGATACCATGCCTCGTGCATGAATAGAGGATGGTCATCTTCAACCGCTTACTCCTTTTCAGGGTCACGGGGAACCTGGAGCCTATCCCAGGGAGCATCGGGCACAAGGCGGGGTACACCCTGGATAGGGTGCCAGTCCATCGCAGGGCAAAATCAGATACACACTCACATTCATACACTACGGACACTTTAGACACGCCAATCAGCCTAACATGCATGTCTTTGGACTGGGGGAGGAAACCAACGACGCACGGGGAGAACATGCAAACTCCGCACACACGTGGCCCCGACGGGACTTGAACCCTGGACCCTGGAGGTGTGAGGCGAATGTGCTAACCACTAAGCCACCGTGCGCCCCTAGAGGATGGTCTAGGTTTTAAAATTTAACACCACATGATTATTAAATATAGTTGGTTACACCTGAGCCAATTTTTGGCCCAGATTTCGAATGCCATGATGTCCTGGAACGTGACAACTTACATCTTGGGATAGGCAGACTGGGATCAGATGCTGTTTTTGTGGGACTATTTAACACACAATTTTGATTACAATGCAGGGAAGACGTAATGTTCAAGAGAACAGGTTACTCATTAATATTCGGATGTGTATGTACAGTACAGTATTGTCTATACACATCATCTGTTTTGTGCTCAATGTGAGAAAGGCATCATCTTTATGGGTGATATTTTCTGACAAGTCAGATCTGCTGTGCAAAATATTTGCTAGACGAAAAATAACGTAAATTGTTCCTGAATTAATCCAATACATGATTTCCAAACAATTTTTTTTTTAAAAATGTAAATTGGAACTCCTTTATCAATCTGGTGAAACAATACATTATCCTGCAATACAATCATATCCAGTGCAGTGGGGCTTCACATGTCTTTCCCTTTGTATTCATCTACATTTATCTTTATAATAACAATGGATGTTAATGGTTGTTAATTGTTCATGTTTATTCAAACCCTTTGTAAAAGTATTATTTATTTATTTATCTTTTTATAACTGTTCCTTGGCACACTTGACTAGAGTTGGGGTACTCGATCCCGGATCTTCCGAGTACAGTCGAGTCCGCGTCATGTGTAACATGAAAAGAAAGATAAAAAATAAATAACAACATAAAATTAAGAAATTAGTGAATGTCTCACTGCCTGCCCCTGGCTTTCTGTATGCACACATTTAAAATGCACGCACAGAAAGCTGCCTCATCGTGTGAATACCAAATTGAGTTCTCTTTAGCGGCTTATTACGGTCAAATAAACACACACACATCATGTGAAAATACAGGTCTGGCCGAGTAAAGTGCTACCTGCCCTCTTCCACATACATAAGCTAACGGACGCCCATGATTGGCTGGTGTCACTCTGATTGACAAAGCAAAGTAACTATACCAGCCCTTCCACCCAGAGACCATGGCCAATTTTGCTGATGTTTGTCTCCAGGCCATGGATAGCTGTGACATCTTCTGGATTTGATCTCGCAATCTCCTGACGTTATGGCAAATGATTCTCTGTTGCACCACTCAAGAGTCTCACATGCAACTTTTTTAGGTAATTTTATTTTTACCATGTACCCTTCATAATACCACACTAGCCACAAGGAAACCTAGAGTTTGGTGCTTTAGTGCTGAGAAAGAACTACCTAATATGTTCTGCAGTTACAAAACATGATAAAGCTATTTCATACTCCACAGCTGAGGGCCATAGTCAGATTTAACTGTGTTGTCATGGAGGTACTGCCCCACACTGGACCCCTCCTAGAACCATTACTCACTTTGAATCCACAATACACCTGCCAATTATGTATACACGTCTTAAACTGAACCATATTCATCACATATTTGTGGTATTCTTCTTCTTCTTCTATTTGGTCCACAGTATGTATAAAAAAAATCAGATACCACACCGAACCAGTGTTTCAAGCCAACATTGGTGATTGCAATACTCAGTACCAGACTGATGAATCCATACTTAGACACATGCAGCAGAAAGGGTTTTGAATGCTTTTTAAAGTGGCCAT
>JAFFST010048073.1:12677-26765 GCA_022414735.1 Noturus placidus | reverse complement strand
CTCTCCCTCCCCTTCTCTCCTTTTCTTTCTCTCTCCCCCTCTCTCTCTTCTCCTTCTCTCTTTCTCCCCCTCCCGCTCTCTCTCCCCTTCTCTCTCTCCCTTCCCTTCTCTCTCTTTCTCTCTCTCTCGCCCTCTCTCTTCTCCCTCTCTCTCTCCCTCCCCTTCCCTCTCTCTCTCTTTCTCTCTCTCTTCCCTGCCCGCTCTCTCTTCCCCTTCTCTCTCTCCCTCCCCTTCCCTCTCTCTCTCTCTCTCTCTTCTCCCTCTCCCTCCCCTTCTCTCTCTTTCTCTCTCTTCTCCTTCTCTCTCTCCCTCCCCTTCCCCCCCTCTCTCTCGCTCTCCCTCCCCCTTCTCAGTTGTTTCGGCGAGTGGCTGCTGCTCTGCCTGGAATGGAGAATCTGGATGAGATGAATAAGGAGGGCAGTATCCTTTTACACAGCTCATTCTGAAAATAATTTTTTTAAAAACAATAATAATATAATGTGCATATTCACAGTGAAGGCGTGTCTGTTAAGTGCAGTAAAGCAGGCGTGGCCTCTATGTCTGTCAGTCCTGGTAAACGAGGCGTGGCTTCTGTGCCTGTCAGTACTAGTAAAAGAGGCGTGGCCATCACACTCCTTAAACTCATTTTTTAACATTAACACCGAGCTGTTAGCACAACACTAACTCACGTATTGCGTTATAACAGCTCTAAATTCTGTCGTACAGTACCTACAGATGCTCAAATTGTATTTTTGACACACGAGGATGTTATTCCTCATATTCCTATTCCTCAGTCCTCTTATTCCTGTTCATTCGGATAATCTCGTGGAAAGGCAGATACACACCGCTAGCATTTAGCAGCTGTTTTGTGTTTAAGAAAGACGATTGTACTTTCCCTTTAACACTGACCCTCTCAGTGATTGACATCAAGCTGGATAAAGTGCAGGAACCTCCTGCCAGTGAGAGCAGCTGCTCATGTTAGTACAGCGCCCCCTCATGGACATCTTCACTCACACATCTGCTCGTTCTGTTGCTTCCCGAGGCTCAGCATCCCGACCAGACGCAGGCTTCCTACATCTGACTGAGCTGAAAGTGATTAAAGCTCTCTCTCTCTCTCTCTCTCTCTCTCTCTCTCTCTCAAAAACCCCCAATAAAACAAAATCACATTCGTATTGTCGACCCAATAACATCCATCCATCCATCCATCTTCAACCGCTTACTCCTTTTCAGGGTCACGGGGGAACCTGGAGTCTATCCCAGGAAGCATCGGGCACAAGGCGGGGTACACCCTGGACAGAGTGCCAGTCCATTGCAGGGCACAATCACATTCACACACACATTCATACACTACGGACACTTTAGACACGCCAATCAGCCTACCATGCATGTCTTTGGACTGGGGGAGGAAACTGGAGAACCCGGATATAACAACATAATGTAAATAATTCAAACAAAGACTGATGTTAGAATGATGAAGGACAACAACGAAGTGACGTTTCGAGAAATGTTCTGTTCCGTTGCGTTTTGTAGTGTTCTACATGGAATGAGATTTGGAACAGAAAGTACAGCAACAGCAGTGCGTAGGGTCATTCTTTATTCTCACAATGCATGTCGGCCGAGTTCTGGAGTCAGTCACGTCTTCTGGTCCCCTGTGTATCGTTGGCAATTTCACAAAAGACCTCAGACAGCTAACCTTTAACGCCACGATAAGGACTCACCTTGAACCGATTTGATTATTTATTTTAGCCAGTAACTAAAATATTCTTTTTTGCATGTTTTTTCTGCTTTTGTTTAAAACAATTAAAGTACAACAGGGCTATTTAAAAAGACCTGATGCACTTTCGTTAGCGCCGAGAGTCCACGCTGAGGTCTGCCACGCTGTACTGTATTGTAAATAGTGTTTCTATTATCATGAACACCCATCATTAGACATGATGTGTGTGTAAAAATGACTTTTCGATATGAGAAGGGCTTCACTCCTTTTCATTCTCGCCCGCACCGTTAACATTCTTCGTTACATTTTTTTCTATTTCAGCTCTGTGTCAGCTCCAACTACACGAAGAACCTTGACAAATAGAACATCTAAAATACTCAAAAGTGTTGTTGATCCCACTCAAATATCAAGGTTAAACCAGTCAGTGATTAAGAATACAATAATCCGTTGCAATAGAATGGACATAGTGGGCACGGAGGCTCATAGCTATGTTTCAGTTGACTTATTTTAACTAAACAGTGTCCATTTTATTAGGAAACAGTGGAGGTAAACGAAGCAGATAATATAGTTGTTAAATATTTGTGCATTTTGTAGACTCGCGACCATTTCTTGCTACAAGTGGTATAAATGGTGTATTACCGTCTGAGCCACCAGGGGGAACTGTGAGATTTAATTGTAATAAACAGGGTGCCCCTTTGTGGTCCCGTAATGTGATGGTATGATGGGGTGGTGGGGCAGATCAGTGCTGGTACACCTAACATGCATGCATATTCTAACTTGTGTCAGAAGGCTAGCTAAGATAGCTAGCTTACATCATGCCGAATACTTGCGTGTTTTTAATCCCACTCAGATATCAAGGATGCATTGTTTAGTGACTCTCGTTAAATATGTTATTTTGTTCATTTAGTAAAAACATTCACAAGCTGAACTTTTTGTGTTTGGCTAAATTAGCCATCTAGCAATTACCTCCTTGTAACTTTAGAAAGCTAGCAATGTTAGCTTTGTAATACCTGTATATCATGGATTGCGAAGCTGAAAGTTGCTAGAACCGACTGAACAAAATGAACTCAAACATTGATGATGTTTTGTGTTATGGCTTAGCTGTGAGGAGAAGTAGATTTTAGTAGGCTTTTTTGTTTGTTTGTTTGTTTGTTTGTTTGTTTTTGCTGATTTAGTTAAACAGTGCAGTCAAATCAAAAATAGGTCAAAATGTTGGGAATACAGTCACTGAATGTGTCTGTTAATCAAGTTAGCTAGCAATAATATCCTGTGGTAACTGTAGCTAGCAAGCTAGTTATGTGTTGTGAACCTGAAGCTGCTAGTACATAAGCCAAAGGCTAGTTCCTAGACACGGCTGTGTGTTTTTCATCCAATTTGGATATCAAGGGTGACTTGATATTAGTGACTCACAAACAAGTCCGACTCAAAGACTCAAAATTCTTAGCAACAGTAAGGAAGTAAGGAGGAAATGAGTTATGAGTTAAATGTACAAACAATGCCTAATAGGAACTTTAATTGGTAGCCAAACAAGTTAGCATTTTATTTAAACAATCATCAGGAGATAGCTCTGATTAACTAGCTAGCTAAGTCAGCACGTTAATTAAACCTAACTGAAAGACCACTTAGCTAAAACCCTCTGAGGTAAATTTAGCTAGCTAAAACGTCATTGTCAGTTAGCCGAGTATAAAAGCTATAAATTGTGAAAACTATCGATGAGTATACAGCACATCTCAAGGTTTGAGACAAAGGCAGGCAAAACATGACTAACTGTATCCTATAGCAACATTTACCTCAGGTTAGCATGAGCTACGGTGTGCCTGAGTTAAAGGAAGATTTACAGTTTTTTCAACAAGATTTGAGTGATCTTTTTTTTTATGTTGCACTTTGTTTCAGTGTCATGAAGATAAGAAATGTGTAAAAGTTAGCATCACATTAAGCGCACTGGATGATCACTGTTTGTCAGATGAATGTTATGGTTCTTAGGATCATGGAGAATGTACAGAAACGCCATGGCTCAAGTCCACGCTGTAATATTCAGGTCATTGCACCGATATGTTAAAGGAATGTGAAATGTTTACTTACCACAGTAGTAATAGTATCGTTAATATTTTATGATAGTGTGATAATGTTGTCTTACGTTTACCTGAATGCACTGACACCACTGTGTGTGTGTATGTGTGTGTGTGTGTTTATATATATATATATATATATATGAGACGTTTATTATTTAATTTAAGCTATTTTATCTCGGGTTGTTGTTATCTATTAGATAAGATATTAGAATTAAAAAATGGCCTTCGTAGTGATGGTCATCAGGAATTATTAGGAAATCGCTAATATTGTAATATGAACGCAGCAGACAATTAAAGAAAGCCACTGAAGCAATTAGAGTTTAGATTAACTTCTTACTTCATCTCTCGCATATACATTTTTCAACATTTAACCTGAGGCGTATGCTTTTACTTTATCACTTCCACTTTTTTGTGACACTAGTGTGCCTTCTGTTAATCTAGCACCAAAATGCAAATGTACGTTAAACCTGAATACGGTGCGTTCAAGTGGAAACCGTGTAAGCTAGCTAGTGACTGAGGTTAACGATTGTGCTAGCCCCACATCGTCAAGTCGTTTATAAAGATGATGTAAAGACGGAAATAACGCCAGATTATCGGGAATACCAACGTTTCTCTCGGATGTGTCGGTAAATTCTCTAGAAAAGACTTTGTAGGAACGTAATTACACACTTACACACATTTTACACTTAGCATCATGTGTTAAACAAAATGCCATTCGTTATGAATACCACAAGAGGGAGCCATTCGTGAACACTGTGGGTGAATGCAGGACTCTTATCGGAACGCAGCATAAGGCAACGTGGTGGAACGATTTTCATTTATGAAGCAACATTGATATATTTGTGACGTAAACGTGTATTTTCATGACGCACCAATAAGGTGACGAGGCATTTCGGGTTAGAGTTTTTTTATGTACAGTCTTGGAGTGCAGGGCCGTTATCGGACCTGACGGCGTGGGGTCGAACTGAACACTACAGTTCATTCTATAAAGCCATTAATGAGCATGACATCTGTCTGTAAAGATCAATAAACTCTGTGTTAAAATCACACACTGATTCTGATTCACTGGTTTGATTTAACTTTATTCTCAAATAAATAAATTTGATTTAACTTTATTCTCTTATCAAATATTAAAACATACTGAGGGTCAGGATTTATGCAAAGGATTCACTGATCAGCCATAACATTAAAACCACCTGCCTAATATTGTGTGGGTCCTCCTCCCCTTGTGCCACCAAAACAGCTCTGACCCATCGAAGTCTGGACTCCACAAGACCTCTGAAGGTGTGCTGTGGTATCTGGCACCAAGACGTTAGCAGCAGATCCTTTAAGTCCTGTAAGTTGTGACGTCGGTCCTCCATGGGTTACGGTTAGTTTGTCCAGAACATCCCACAGACGTTCAATCGGATTGAGATCTGGGGAATTTGGAGGAAGAGTCAACACCTTCAACACTTTCTCGTGTTCCTCAAATCGTTCCTGGACAGTTTTTGCGGTGTGTCAGGGAGCATTATCCTGTTGAAAGAGCCCACTGCTGTTAGGGAATACCGTTGCCATGAAGGGGTGAACTTGGTCTGCAGCAATGTTCAGGTAGGTGGTACGTCTCAAAGTAACATCCACATAACTTCCAGGACACAATATTTCCCAGCAGAACATTGCCCAGAACATCTCACTGTATCCGCCATAGTGTATCCCAGTGCCCTTTCTTCACCAGGTAATCGATGCACACGCACCCGGCCTCCACATGATGTAAAAGAAAACGTGACTCATCAGACCGGGCCACCTTCTTCCACTGCTCTATGGTGCAGTTCTGATGCTCACGTGCTCATTGTAGGAGCTTCTGGTGGTGGGCAGGTGGTCAGCATGAGCGCTCTGACCGCTCTGCAGCTATATCTGTGAAAATTTTGCTAAGTATATAATTATTTCTCCCTTTCTTCTCCCATTCTGCTAAGCAAAAATTGTTAACTGGACATAAACCTGTAATCTGATTACTGCTAGCATTATATGCTAGCAAGCGACAAGCAATTATTTAATTTCTATGTACGAGTGTGACATGGAGCAGCGATTACAGCAACAGTGTGACAAGCGACATTTCAATTACACTTGAGATCTTAATATTCTGTAAATGGTATGTTGTGGAAACGTGACAAATCCAAGCGATTGGCTCAAATGATTCCTCATGACATATGGTTCGTGTAGTCGGACGTTTCTTCAGTTTCTTCTGCCATCAGTTCGTATTTAAGAGATGAAATACAAAGGACATGTTGAGTGACTTGTCACCTGCTTGTATGAACAGATCAGGAACATTGTGCCTTGTGAAGCCTTCTGAGCTTTGAATTGGTTCATGTATTTGAAGGTTCCTCATAGTTAAGGTTTCCTAGACTCGTAAAGTTCTTCTCCTAGAAACCGTGTCTGATGGGGAAACGCTGTTGTGGGGTTTTAGCCAAGTCCACTGTTCGATAGACCATCTATAATCTGAGAAGTGTTTTGGGGAGACGCCACTGTCAATCATTATGCAAGCACATGCCCATAAACTTCGACTCAGACAGAGAAGTTTTTTTTTTAGCTATATATATATTATATATAATCCACTACTAATAAATATGAATTTAATGACAGAGCTTTATCACAGTAAGTTATTTTTTTTAATAATTTTTTTTGTTCCTGAAGCCTTCAAAAGTCTCTTGGCCTACTGCTATTTGGAGCAAGACGTCATCTGATCCCTACATCTAACAATATGCAAAAGACGTAAAGAGAGTTATTTTATTGTTTTATCTTTTCTTTATGGATCTCTTTTATTACATTTGATTGAATTCTTTGCAATATATATTATACATTTGTTCAAAACTTTTTGGCATAAAATGAACATCTCCCAGGATCGCTCCTGGAGCCTCCACACAGACAGAGTAGTGAGAGCGGCACGTCAAGGTCTCCACTTCCTGAGGAGGTTTTAAGAGGTTTGGTATTTCCACTGGCATTATGTCAACCTTCCACCGCTGCACCATAGAGAGCATTCTGACCAGCTGCATCACTGCTTGGTACAGCAGCTGCTCTTCTTCCAACTGTAAAGCTCCTCAGCGAGTGCTGAGAAAAGCAGAGCTCATCAATGGAGACAAACTCCATGCTTACACGTTATTTGAAGAAGGCCTGACCACTTGTCCTGCTCATTACCTGCAACATCTCAACCATTCATGTCTAAATATGTGTTTGTAGTGTCAATGTCTTAATCTGAGCCTCGTCACAAGCATTTCAATGCCCAGTGTACCCAGTGTACCTGTGCAAATGACAAATAAACTTACTTTGTCAGTTTGACTTCAAACTCAACCTTCACACACAAGATGTCTGTGAAGAGAAGTCTTTAAAATTATTCAAATCCATGTAGAAGGTAGTGATTCTTCCCAAACCAGTTTCCGGGGTGTAAACTTGTTAATATTTTCAATATGATGGCAGAGACACATCTGTTTCATGGGCGTATTTACTTTCATTATATTTTTGCCACTGACCTTTAGCTTCCGCTGATCGAAACCAAAGCGTTTATCCATATAATTTGATGCTAAGTATGTGAAAGCGCTGCTTTGTGTGTGTCTGTGTGTGTGTGTGTGTGTGTGTGTGTGTGGGGTTCCCCTGGCCAGAACACACACTTCAGTTAGTCCTATAGAGGAACAGGTGGGCAGTAAAGACCGGGAGACAGATCAAGACCTTTCGCGTAGATAAAAGTAGAAGTGTCTTATTGCTCAACTGTGGACTTTCCAAAACTGCCCCCAGATACGAACTCAGCAAACTGTGATAGACTTTGACCGAGCATCGGTGTGTTAAAGTGCCTCCCACAGGATTTCAAACTCAGCGTTCCAGACGAATTTTCCCATGCACCGCCAACATCGCTGGCTCTCTGAAGGGCTGAGACTTAAAGGCCAAAGGTCACCAAAGAGATTCCCGTTGGTCATAATACACAGCAGCAAATAAATAGCAATGATGGGGAAAGTAAAGTGCTGTGGAATCACTTCTCGTCACCTGCGATCCAGGTAAGTAGACTTTAACACATTATCTCAACACAAGTTACTAATTTGAGAACAAGCCATATAGAACCGTAATATCAGGTTACATTCTGGTTGAACCATATGCACATGAATATTTGAGGAAACCTAGATCTCGGAATGCTTCGCCGTTCTTCACCTTCCAGGCATCATGACCCGAGCGGAGGCCTTCGGAGAGTCAGAGCTTCGATCTCAGCTCAGAGCATCCAGGACGGAAATCGCAATGGCCGTCCATGACCCTTTCCCGCTGCTGTATGGCTTGGTGGATCACGACGTCATCTCCGAACAACTCCTCGGGGTGAGATCGAATCCTTATTCATATTTTTACTAAAGGTGTCCCACAAGGCTCAATTCTGGGCCCAGTTGTGTTTTGAAAATGATTAGTAATGCCTGCGCTGTCAGAAAAAAATGTTTACCTGTAATCTTTTATTCGCTGAGGTGCAACCGCTGTAATGGGACCTTCAGACGTATAAAACTAGTGCTTATGATCCAGTTACATACCTAAGATACATTTATTTTCCCAGGGAAAAGATGCAAACTGAGGTACAGAAAAGATTCAAGGGTTTTCTCTAGGTTTTCAGAGAACTCAGGTGCTGTCTGGGTTCTGCAGGGTGGTGGTGGTTGGAGGGTTTGAAATTATTTGAAGGATATTGTATGTTTTTTTTTTCATTGTCCTTACCACATTTGTGAAAGAAAACTACCAACGTCTATTTGTACTTGTAGTCAAAAGTCCATTAAATTTGACCAAATAACCTGTTTGAGCTTTAATGAAAATATATATGGATTACATTCACTTTTACACATAGGAAGAATAAACATGTTGAAGTACATGTGTAATTATTTTCGAAAATGAAACCAAAAGACAGAAAGGAAACAGGCAAAGAATTTCTTGATTATTTCAACTGCAAATATCGCAGCGCTCTTTTGAACGCTTCACTTTCATAGCTTCACCTGCACTGTTAAATCTCCTACTGCATCTTTTGTAGTCCAACATCCCAGGTTGAGGTCCATCAATGGCAGCAAACTTCCAGGTGACCATCAGTTTGAGTTTCTCACTGAGGTCTTGACCTGCACGTGAAACTGTTGTCCTCAATCCTGATTAAAGATGGTGATATCTGAGTTGAACCGCCAGTTAAATACACCAGACCGCTATAGTTTTATATATTAATTGTTCGAGCTTGCTTCTGTCGTCGTATAATTCTCAAATCTCTCCCTTTATGTAATGTCAACTTCGCTTCAGCTCACTTCACTTCAGAACTACAGCTTCACTGAGCAACATAATTCATCATAGTACATGAATATCTACGAAAGTTAGCTAGGTTAGCGATTTCTTTAGTGTTAAAATAAGCTACATTAGTTATAAATTTTCTCTTTCTGCTGTTGTAAACATCCACAAGAATTAATCCCTAGCAAAAAAAAGTTTATACTTCTTTTATTCTTTGCTGAGGCTTATCTTATCAATGGCGTGTAACTTTCCTATCCAAGCCGATGCTTGTAATTACCATCCCGAGTTGAAGGTACAGAGAAACCTGTCCGTCTGAGATCAAGTTCTTTTTTGTCAGCGTATAGAACTCTCACTGTTGTTTTTACATTCATTCTGATATGTCGCCTAAATGCCTTTTTATGTTTGTTCGGCTTAAGGAGCTCTGCCAAAACATTTTCTATATTAGGGAAAAACCCTATAAATTAGCATCGTTAATGGCTCAGTGTACAGTATATCTATTTGATATTTCACTCTCCTTTGGAAATATTATGATTTAAATCTGTGTTCTATGTATTTCTCAGGAAACTCTGGAGAGAAAGAAAAAAGATGGGATCCATAAGGCGGTGTATTCCCTCCTTACATGGCTGCTGGAGCAGGACTCCTCAGTCCTTCGGGCCTTCTGGAGCAATCTGTCCAAAGAGTACAACCAGGAGAGTTACCCCAAACTGCCAAATCTCTTCGCTAATTTACCTAAAGGTACTTAACTGCGGGGATTTCCTCCAGGTACCCAGTCCAAACACATGCATGGTAGGCTGATGGGCGTGTCTAAAGTGTCCGTCGTGTATGAATGGGTGTGTGAGTGTGTGTGTTTGTGCCCTGTGATGGACTGGCACCCTGTCCAGGGTGTACCCCGCCTTGTGCCCCATGTTCCCTGGGATAGACTCCAGCTTCCCCGTGACCCTGTAGGATACACGGTATAGAAAATGGATGGATGGATGGATACGTAAATGTGTGTGATGATGATAGAGTACAGTATACTGCTACTGAATGTGAAAAGTTAGTTGAAGTTAAGTGTCAGCAAAGCAATAATTCGATTACATTACATTATCCAATAGCACTTTTGCATTCTCGAGGGTGTCAGTTCATCTCAGGTGTGCTCGTTCTAATACGTCAACGTTTCTATAGTAACAGTTCAATCACAGGGACACGTACAGCACATGTGCACCATAAACATAAAGTGCATAATCATTGATATGGTGAAGTTCTCTGTAAGGATATCTGTGTGTTTTTTTTTAACATTTATGGAAGGAGTCTCCAGTGTCAGGGCTTTGTAACAGTCAGAGGTAAAGCTGTAATTTTAAGTTGTCCATTTTTTTGTCTTATTAACTTCGAGAGATCGAGTGCGAGAGAAAAAAAAACCAGAGGTAGATGTTGATAGTTTATAGTTGCTATAACTTAAGTGAGAACAGGAACTAAATTGAGTTGAGGACAAACCCAAGCAGTGCAGCCTGGAGATTGCTGAGGATGGTGTCACTTGAAGTACCATGGAAATGGTTTTGGACCTCAATTCCACATGGACATTTTTGTTTTGGTTGCTGAGACTACGGTTGCTGCGATGGCCCCGGGACTGCAATTACCACATGCAGTTTTACACTCAGGTCTCCTTTAGTGAACAGTGGACTAGTTCAACAAACAGACTTCATGTAAAAACTTTCTTTTACTTTCACACTATCCGTTGTTCTCCAGATGAGGACGGGTTCCCTTCTGAGTCTGGTTCCTCTCAAGGTTTCTTCCTCGTATCATCTTAGGGAGTTTTTCCTCACCACCATCACCACCGACTCGCTCAATAGGGATAAATTCACACACTTATAATCTCTATCCTGTGTTTATATATTTCTGTAAAGCTGCTTTGAGACAATGTCCATTGTAAAAAGCGCGATACGGATAAATTAAATTGAAAATTGAATTTGTCTTGTTTACATTAAATGTAAATGGTGCACTTATATAGCGCTTTTATCCAATTGGCGAACAACCCGCTCTACCACCTGCACCACAGCCGCCCCATGTAACTATAAATGGCTAAAAAGGCATGGAATGTTGTTTATTAACAGTTAAAAATGGTAAGGAATAACACAGCAGCGGCGTGCTATCTCTGCTGAGCGATGGGCCATATTGCACAACCACAGCATGGATGATTTTCCTATTACAGCACAGCCCATCTTGGGTTATTCCTTTAAATAAAAGTAGCACTCAAAAACAAACAATAAAAAAAGATAGTTACATATAGTTAGCTTTGACATTTGAGACTCCTGCCTGAGTTTGTCTTGATCTTTGACAGGTCTGAGTTTGGGAAGCAAGCCTGTTAGATGTCCTAGACCTGAGTTGCAGAGTCGGACTCATCCCAGCAGGAAGAGGGGAATCGGAGAGAAACAACTGGCACTTCGAGCTCAGAACTACGGCAAGAAAGCTCTACACATCCGCTCAGGTACCAACGGCATCATCATGGAGGTTCCAGAGTTCATTTTTGCTCTAACGGACATATTTAAGCTAAAGGTTTGATAATTATCTACTCATTTGACTTGAGATTGTTTTGTTCCCGGAGGCAAAGGAAAGCCCCTGAGGAAGGCAGATAGCGCATCTCTATCTCAGGTTTCAGTAAGCAACGGTAAACACCTTCTTCTCTTTATTGTTGTGGCTTGTAAAGGATTGAGAGAGTGTGTTGGTTAGTGAACGCTGCAGTGTGTGTTGTGTGTCTGCACAGGTGTGCAGTCCGTGTCCACATCAGTCCAGCGCGCCGTCACTCTGTCTGCTGGAGAACTTCCTGTGGAGGAGATTCTCATCCAACAAGTCATCGAGAGTGGTGAGAGGAATAGACAGACAGACAGATAGATAGATAGATAGATAGATAGATAGATAGATAGATAGATAGATAGATAGACGGATAGATGGATGGATAGAGTAGATAGATAGATAGATAGACAGACAGATAGATAGATAGATAGATAGATAGATAGATAGATAGATAGATAGATAGATAGATAGATAGATAGATAGATAGATAGATAGATAGACAGATAGATAGATGGACAGATAGATAGACTGATAGACAGATGGATGGATGGATAGACAAACCTTTTGACTCATTTCTTTGCCATCACTGTTTTACTGAAGAGCGAACATGAACAATGTGCAGCTCTCAATCCTCCACGTTTACATTTTTTCAAATCTATTCCTCGAGTCCTCTTAAAGGGCTTTCGGACAGTCCTGGGTTTTGATCTCAGCTTTGAGCTTCTGCTTTCTTCTCGCAGGAGGAGCCAAGAAGTGCATCAAGGTCGGGGGAGAGTTTTATTCCTCTTCTACACTGGAGGAGACGACGAGTGGTCACGTGACCCAGACTGGACAAAGTCACAGTTACCAGCAGGGGGAGACACACCCCCGAGTGATGGATGTGCGTAGTGCAATCTTTAATCCATTACACTCTGATAACAATGTGTGTGCTTTTATATCAACACCATACACCTTTCCTCAAGCTGTATCACAACCCTGTGTTCATTCACATAGATCCATCTCCATACCACAATATCATTCCATACACTATCCTAGATTAGAAACAGAAGGAGATAGATAGAGAGATAGAAGAACAAAAGGAGACTGATATATATATATATATATATATAATAGGCATTTAATAGGCATTTTTGTCTCGAGAGACAATTCTTTTCTTATTTGCGCCTTTCGAGGTCAGCTGTAGGTTTTGCAGCGCCTAGGATAACTTAGTAGGCCAATTCTTGAGTGCCAATCCTTGCCACAGAGATTGCAAGTGAATGCAGTGGCAGCTTTAGATGTGCTTGTTTCTTTTCCTTCACGTCAGTCCCTCTTGGTCTGCTAAACGATGCGTCTTTTCTCCTCACATCTCCTGAGGCCCATTTCTACAGGCCGCTGCCAACTGGCTCGGTCATCAGCAATTTTCTCCCAGTCATTTGGATTGATGTCACAGCTCTTCATGTCCCGTTTATAGACATCTCTGAAACGCAGGGCTGGACGACCAGTGACCCTTGTGCCTGATACCAGCTCGCCGTACAGGACATCCTTGGGTATTTTGCCATCCTGCATACCTTTTTCTGTGTGAGCTGTCAGCACAGCATCATCAGCGAATAGGAGTTCTCTGATAAGGACTTTGCGAACTTTGGTTTTGGATCTGAGACGACCAATGTTGAAGAGTTTGCCATCAGATCTTGTATGAAGAAAGACTCCCTCTTCTGCTATCCCAAAGGCATGTGTGAGCATAAGTGAGAAAAAGATGCCAAAGAGTATTGGGGCAAGCACACACCCCTGCTTTACACCACTGAGTATGGGAAATTCCTCTGAGGTGATGCCGCTGTGCTGTATTGTTTCATTCATGTTATCATGGAAAGAAGAGATGACTGCCAGCAGCTTTGGTGGACAGCCGATCACTTTGAGAAGTTTAAAAAGGCATCCCCTACTGATGAGGTCAAAGGCTTTTGTAAGATCAATGAATGCCAAGTATAAGGGCATTCTCTGTTCTCGACATTTCTCCTGTAGCTGGCGCAAGGAGAAGAGCATGTCAATTGTAGACCTTCCTACCCTGAAACCACACTGAGCCTCAGGATACATCCTCTCAGCTAGTATCTGTAGCCTGTTGAGGGCCACACGGGCAAAGGTTTTCCCCACAGTGCTCAACAAGGAGATGCCGCGGTAGTTATTGCAATCCCCACGGTCACGCTTGTTTTTGTAAAGGGTGATGATGCTGGAGTCTCTCATGTCTTGAGGCACTGTTCCTTCTTCCTAGCACTGGCAGAGAAGTTCATGGAGTTTGTGAGGACGGCAGGTTTTGCACATTTCAGTACCTCAGGTGTAATAGACTAGATTACAATATATCTATAGAATACAGTAATAGACTGTAATCTAACTAGAACCAAGAAATATGACCACATCACCCCGATCTTATCCACACTGCATTGGCTCCCAGTGAAATCTCGCATAGATTTTACATAGAATACTACTATTAACCTATAAAGCACTAAAAGGTCTCGCACCACAGTACTTAAGCGATCTTCTGGTCTTATA
>JAFFST010048073.1:1759-12505 GCA_022414735.1 Noturus placidus | reverse complement strand
CCCCCTCTCCTTCTGCCGAGCTGCACATGAGTTGATGGAGATGTTGGAGATCCTGGTCCTTTCTGCTCTCCGGACCTGCATGATCGGTCTCGGAGGTCCTACTTCTGGATGGAGCTCTCATCTACTCCAAATCCAGACTGCTGGGACAAAGGCTTTTCAAAGCCAAACAGATTACATTTAAAGCAATAATTATCTCTTTAAGAATGTCTGTTGTTACCCAGATGAGGATGGGTTCCCTTCTGAGTCTGGTTCCTCTCAAGGTTTCTTCCTCTTAAAACATCTTAGGGAGTTTTTCCTTGCCATTGTCGCCACTCAGTGTCTTGCTCAGTTGGGATAATTTCTCACTTTTACTGTGTATGTACTGTGTTTGTATTCATGTGAAGCTGCTTTGAGACAATGTCTATTGTAAAAAGCGCTATACAAATAAAATTGAATTGAATTGAATTGAATTAATACCGTCCTGTCCCGGTGACTTGCCGTAAGCTAGTGAATTGATGGCGTTGTCAAGTTCCTACAAAGCTGGAATATTATCCAATTCGTGTATCGTTGGTAGGGGCTTTACAGCAGCAAGGGCGGCTTCTGACACACCGTTTACTCGTGAGTAGAGCTCTGAATAATGTTCTACCCACTTGGCCATTTGCTCTTGTTTATCAGTGATGATAGCCCCTGTGCGGGATTTAAGGGGGGCAGTCCTCCTGATGTTTGGACCAAAGGCTGTCTTGATGCCTTCATACATGGAACCTACTGCTGAGATTCACCCAATAATTATTGGCGCAGCGTCTGGCGATCGTTTGAGCTGCACTACGAGCAACTTTCAGAGCCCTTAATGATTTTGTGCTGGGGTCTTGCTTGTACTTCAGGAGCGCTATGCGTTTGGCTTGGAGGATGGGTTATAGCAAGTAACATGCAGTATAGCAAGATGTTAATCAAACCAATCCGTATTTCGCCTTGTCTGCTTGCCGAAGGTATTGATGGCTGAGTTGAAAATGGCGTTTCTGATGTATGCTCACTTTGTCTGCACGCTTCCATCTGGTGTATCGTGTAGGGACTGCTCAAGGCTGTGTTGAAATAATTGAGTGAGCTCTGGGAGGGATGTCTTGGCGCAGTTAATGTGTAGGTGGCACTTTTTGCTGAGTCCATGTATCTTTTCAGGGTGTAATCTGACCTTGCTGGATACCAGCGAATGATCAGTATCACAGACTGCTATGGTGAGTGCGTGTGATGAGTACTGAATTTAGGAGGGCTTGTCTAATGATGACGTGATCCAGTTAGTGCCAGTTTAGAGACCTTGGATGTCTCCATGATACTTTGTGTAATGGTTTTGTAAGAAAGAATGAGTTTGTGATACAGAGATTGTGATATGAGCAAAGCTCCAGTAGTCTTTGGCCACTGGCATTCATTTTTCCAATGCCATGACAGCCGAGGCATGCGGGCCACGTGTTGTGGTTAGCCTCAACCCTTGCATTGAAGTCTCCCAACAGGAACATGTGCTCAGAGCTGGGGATTTTACGAATAATATTATGAAGCTCTTCATAAAACTGATCATGTATCTCTGGAGGTGAGTGGAGTGTTGGGGCGTAGACACTCAAGATGTTTACATGGCCAGAAGCTGTGAGCAATCTCATGAGTAGGATCTGCTCGGAGCCTGCAGTTGGTGGTTCTACCATGCCAAGGAGTGTGTTTTAGACGGCGAACCCAACACCGTGTTGCCTTGGTTTGTTTTGCTGTCTTCCTTGCCAATAGAAAGTGTAATCACTCTCTCGTAGTGAGGCACTGCCAGCAAGCCGGGTCTCCTGCAGTGCTGCAATATTGACATGGAGTCTTGCCAACTCCCGGTCGATAACTGCAGTCTTTCGGATGTCCTCAATCTGCAGTAGATCTTCGGAGAGTCCAGAACACATTGTACGTACATTCCAGCTTGCAAAATGAAGGGCTGGAGCCTTCTTTCGTTTTGTTTTGTCTGGTGCAAGTTTTGCAGCCCACTTGTCTGGTAATGAGCCATAAGCTCCAAGCACCCATTGGAGCAGGTGAGCCGTGGCGGGAAAGCACCTTATTGGCCGGGGGCTGCCCAGCTTGAGGCAGGCGGTAGCTATCCACTGGGGTGCGATGACCCCTCTCACCGACGATGGCAACCCGTGGCGCCCATTTTTTACGCCAATCTAAAATGAGCTTATAACCCGTGACTGCTGCCATCCGTGTTTCATGGCCACGATTAGATGGCCGAGGAGTGTCCTCTCCCCGTTTGACCTCTAGTTTGCGCAAGAGCCCGGGCAAGTTTTTTCTGGAAATCCTGGGTTGCCCATGCATCAGGATCCCCACCCTCGGCCTTATTGGTGATGTCCAAAGGAGTGCATAGCACGACGTTTGGTACCAGTTTGGCTGCAGGGGCTGCCGGGAATGTGTCACAGTGCATCACAAAACCGCCTAAGGGGCCCCACTCCTGATTTTCTGACGGAGTTTATTCCCTTATTACCACGTAACCCTGGGAGGGGCCCTTTACCAGGTACTGACAGCCGGGCCAGCTGTGCCTGGGACTCGCGTAAGGCAGGGTCGCCACTCCCCGAGGTAGTTTACCATAAACTTTGTGTGCTTTGTTCACTTGATTCAACTTTATTGTCATTAAGCAGAGTACAAGCACAGAGATAGTACACACTAGTGTGTGTGCGTGTGTGTGTGTGTGTGTGTGTGTTCAGGTAGAGCATAATGATGATGAGTGTGCAGTGTGTAAGGATGGGGGTGAGTTGATTTGCTGTGACGGATGTCCTCGAGCCTTTCACCTCACCTGCCTGGTGCCTCCACTCATCTCCATACCCAGGTGTCGCAAACTCACTCACACACACACACACACAACCACACACACAACCACACACACACACACACACACAACCACACACAACCACGCACACACACAAAAACACACACACACACATTAATTTATGAAAATTAATTTTTAAAAAACATTTTAATTTATTCAAATTGAATGTAACCTTGGCAATGATCATCAACGATGGTCTAGGCCAGATCATATATTTATATTTTTCAATTAAAAAAATGCAAAAATTGTAATTATATGTGTGTGTGTGTGTGTGTGTGTGTGTGTGTGTGTGTGTGTGTGTGTGTGTGTGTTTGTGAAATTGAAAGCAACCAGAGCAGTATGAGACATAACCATAGCAACAATAGCGACGGTGATGAATGACTTTGTTTTGTTTGTTTTAGCGGTTCGTGGCGCTGTAGGTTGTGCAGCGGCAGCAGAGTGATGGCTGAGAAGATCTACACACCTCTGCAGGTGCATCAACAATCAAATGAACATGATTCCTGTCCTAACTGAACTAACTGAACATAAACATGGTGTCATTGTGTCACAGTCTGATCCTCCTCCTCCTCCTCTAACGGAGAGCAGCTCCAACTCCACAGTGGATTTCTCCTTCTTCTCCTCCACCTCGCTGTCCACGCTCACGAGCAACACGAGCACACAGCCTGCAGCGTTCCAGGTTCAGTTCTACTAAAGAAACTAATAACGCAATGTACACAAAGGTCCTCTCACACCCCAAATGTAGACATGCACTAGAGCTATGACGCTAATGTAGCTAACAAGTAATGGAAGCTTATAGCCACCATTTTAGCATCGTGCACTTAGCATCACACACTGCACTGTCTAATTCAATAAACACAGAGTCAGACTTTAGGCCACGCATCCTACCTGAGACTCATTCTGTGACACCAATCTATATTTACATTTATTCATTTAGCAGACGCTTTTATCCAAAGCGACTTACAAGTGAGACACACTCACACACCAATGGTAGCAGAGCTGCATGCAAGGTGCTAGCTTGCCATCGGGGGCAACTTAGGGTTCAGTGTCTTGCCCAAGGACACTTCGGCATGGGATCACCCGGGCCGGGATTCGAACCACCAACCCTACGATTAGTGGATTAGTGGACAACCCGCTCTACCGACTGAGACACAGCCGCCCCAAGAAAAAACAATTCTGTGACACCAATTCTGAGAAAAACTAGAACCCTTACGGATTCTCAGATTGTCCCTCTAGAGGAATCATTAAAGGTTCTACAACAATTTAGAACCCTTCAACAGAGTGCTTCAATATCAGTGAGGGTTCCAAGGAGAACCATTTAAAACCTTAATTATTTTTAGGTTCTTCCTCTTGGGGAACCCTCAAAGTTTGCTAATTAAAAACCCTTTTAGAAGACTTAAAGGTTCTATGTAGAATCATTGACAGAAAGTTTACTTTCTAGAAGAGGTTCTGAGAAGACCCCCTCTGAAAGGTTGCAGGAACCTATAAGGATTTGGGACCATTTAAATGTAGAACCCTAAAGCAGAGTTTTTCTTTAACAGAAAAGGTTCCAAGAACTCTATTAGAAAGGTAAGAACTGGGGCTCTTCTTGAATTTATGGGTTCTTTGGTTGACCATCTGGGGGAACCCTTAAAAGTTCTACAACAGAGTGTTATCAGAAAGGTTCAAAGTAGAACCCTTTTATAAACCTACAAACAACAGAGTTTTTGGGAATGGGAAGAACCCTTAAGCATTATAGCCCTATCAGAGAGGATTGCAAGAAGAACTCTTTTAGAGTGATCCTCGTGTCAAGTGACAGAAAATCTAGAACCTTTAAGGCTTCTTCATTTGTTCCTTTAGAGGAGACCTTAAAAGGTTCTATGTAGAGTGAAGAACCTTTAAAGAACCCTTAAATAACCCTTTTTTGAAGAGTGTGTTAAATGAGGGAGAAAGAAAGTGATCCGGCTTAAATATTTTTCTTCTGAGATCGACCGTGCCGCTGCTGATGGATTAGATTAGATGACGAGGGATGCGGTGTACTCTTCATTCTTTTCATTTTGCCAAGCTGTCACTTTAAGGAAAAACTCCATTTCTGGCAGTGCTGAGAAGTTGTGAGAATAGTACAGAACTTTCTGGAACATTTTTGTGGTTATATTCCTGCGCTTAGACCCCGGACTCGGAGCTGGTGGGCATCAGGAAGTGGTGTGGGATTTGCCACCTGAGCCGCGGAGAGCTGGTCGTCTGCCCTGAGTGTCTGCAGAGCTTCCACGCACACTGCAACTTCCCCAAGTAACACGACATTCACGTTAACGTTATAATACTCCATTTTACTGCAGTGCCTTTAATTAAACAGATAGCATCGGAAACCCTGAAGGGTAAAAAATAATTAACGCTTGTTCCTGGGTCAAAAATAATATAATTCCAGCATTAATTTCACCATTTTAGCTGCAAAATATATATTTTCCTGCTTGATTCTCAAACAAAATACCCCCCCCCCCCTCCCCCGGCTGTTCAAGTGCACTGGGTGAAAAAATCAACACTTAAAAAGCATAAAAAGCAGCTTTGTTTATCCATTTTGTTGCTAAATAAAGTCGTTTTGTCCTTATAGCTTCTAGCTATTATGCTGTGAGATCTTTTTCATAAATCATCTGCCCCCCTGTGGTTGAAACCAGTATGACATGCTAATATTTAATGCCGTAATTATTTGCCCCTTGTGGCCACATATGGTATAACACACTAAAAACACTCGTTGGAAGCCAGTTATTTCTCCATACGTTATTCTTTTCTGAACATCTCAACAGCTAAATAAAGTGGGATTTTTTTACAGTTAAAATAGTAAAATTTATTACAATCGCACCAATTTATATCACACAAAACATAGTCAGTAAATAATAGATGATTTTTTTTGTGATGTCGTTTAGGTTTTTCGTAAGTGAGACTTAAGATGGAGAGAGATTATGGACAGAAGGTCACTATCACATTAAGAATCTTTATGGACATTATTATGTGAATCATTTTATTTTACCAGTGGGAGAGCGAGATGCAGGACGTGTTGGAGGTCGTGGGGGTCAACAGAGACCGACGCAGCATCCAGAACTGTGCAGGTACACACATGAATACACACAGCAGAGATCTGTCAGTAAACTGTTATACAATATACTACAATTAAAAAGAAAATTATAATAAAAGAAGAAACACTGAAAAGAAACTGCAGAGAAGCGTGCACTCGTCTGTCCTGAAGATGTCAGAGAACTGAAAGTTACAGCTTTACCTCTGACTGTTACAACGCGCTGACACTGGAGACTCCTTCTGTAAATCTTAAATAAGCACATTTCTCCTTGCAGAAAACTTCAGCACCATACAAATCCATACAGGTGAATGAGCTGTTACTATAGAAACAATAACTTATCCAAAATTCAGTTAAAATTGTAATTTACTTTTACATGGATGTGTTTGCGGCGTGTTCGTTAATTGGTCTATTTATTTACGCCAGTAGATGCGATGATACAAAACAATTTTACACAGAGTTGGATCTGCTTTATTTGAAAAAATAATGTACAATGTTCCTTTCTAAATAGGGCACCATGTTGGACAGTAGTAGGCATCATTTTGGAATCGTACTGCTTTTGTTTATGGTTTTGTCACACAAAACTGACAACCCTAATTATCCTGTTCAGTCGTGTTGGTGTTTGAAGATTGTCAGATATCATTCCCATGATTGTATTTAGCTTGTTAACAGAAGAGAAATGTTTCTAAGGCTGGTATCCGTCTCCTGTCTTGTCCTCAGGCGGCTCAGTGTTGTACAGATCCGGGATCAGCTCACTCTGAACAGCAGATTCTTAATAAAGATGAACTGGACTCATATGTGGGGGAGGTGAGCGCACACACACACACACACACACTTAGAATTGCTGAAATTTACTGTAATTACTGCAATTTACAGGGGCGTAGGTTTGGTCTCAATATTGGTAGGTACACCCTCCCTCCCACCGCGGAATAAAAAGGACTGTGTAATGTTAACAACCAACTGGTTTATTAAAATGTAACATCTATATTTACATTAAGATCTGTATTTACATTTAAATATCAATTATTCAAAGACTAAAAGAAAGTAAACTCTGAAATTGCTCGTGAACAGAAAAGAGAAAAAAAAAGTTTTGCATCCAACATCAGCGATCTTCATGATAGTCCTTGGTGTCTATTTAAACAATCCAAACGGCACTAAAGCTTCCTGTGGCATTCTTACAAGCATTGAAACCCTTTGTGCAGAAGGCAGGTCATTCTTTTTTATGGTGTGTGCTTTGACACGCTCGAAACAGAGAACCTTTTTCAGTGTTGTTCTGTAGTGAAGCCGTGAACACTGACTGTTCCACTTCACCTGAAACCGCAAGATCTTGTCTGGAAGTTCCTGTACTTCGATGAAGTTTGGATCAGGCTGGTATGGCTTCCTCTCCATGTCCATGACACTGCTCCACTGAGCTGCTTCAGGATCATCCTCATCATCCTCACTCACACTGACCGTCTCCTGAAGAGAAATCTAAACTAACCTGGCCTCCATCAACATTTACTAATGATTCTTTTGCAGTCTGTGTTATAATAACTTGCAGCTAAGTTAACATTAAAATAGGCAGACTGTGGTACTTACAATACGTGTAAATTGCTCATTAACAACTAATATCAATAATAGCATATGAAGAGTTCACTTGCAAAAACAGATATCCAGCATTTTAATTCAATTTTATAAATCATTTTTGAAATTGTGTATTCCAGGAACTACAAATCAAGCTGCTGGGTTGTTTTCATGACTTTTATTTTCATGTAATTAAAACAACCCAACTGCAGTTTGATTAATATTACCTGGAATGCACAATAAAAAAACCCCATGATTTTTAAATGTTCATAAGAATGGAGATCTGTTTTTGCAGATGAACTCTTCAGCTAGGCCACAGTTTAATCGTGGTATCATTTTAAGACCTCACCTGAAGCCCTGAAGGTCCAGCTGCTTCTCCCTCAACCTGCCCTATGGCATCTTTACCACTACGTGATTTCTGAGGTTCCTATGTGTAATAAATATATGCACTGATGAAGATACATAAACATATAGTTCAACCTTGCGTCCCAGTTATTCTTGAGGGAAATGTTCATATTGAGTGAATACGATCTTATGTTGTTTTGATGTAAGAGCTTTTTTCTAAACAAACATGCTAAAGACTGACTTTAATGCTGATGCCTCCTTACAATTCCAAAATATAATTCATAATTAGGACCTCACCTGAAGCCCTGAAGCTTCAGCTGTTTCCTCCTGCTCTACTTCAGCCTGCTGCTGTGTTTCTTCCATACAAACTCGTTCTTTAAATGATGACATTTTCATGGGATTTCTAGACTAAATTCAACTCAGCATAATTCATGTACACACCTCTTTTATGTTCCTGCTAACAGCCTGACTGCCAGGGTTAGGGTGCTAGTTAACGCTGGTGATGTTTGCTTGCTAACAGTGGTAAATGAGCTGCTGTTGGCCTCCGGTTGTGCATGCAGCATGTTTCTGTTGTGATGCTGTTATATGGGTTATACAAGTTCTTGTCTGCTTTAGATCGTACTTGGCTGGCCACCGCTCTGTTAGTGTTAATGTATATTTTTCAGAACATTAAAAAGTGCAATATGGCATCCCATAATGTTCTTTTGTAGGTCTACTATTATTTTTACTCTATGTTCATCCCAATGGATCTATAATTTACAAATTTAACTGATTTTGAAGATATCTAAACTCATTAGATTAGATTTTTTTCTCTCTCTAGGGTCATTTTGACTTGATGGTACACTTTAGATTGATTAGATTGCGAGTGAAAAAGCAGCGTTTTCTTAAAAGTCGCGTAGAAGAGACACGAGGAATTAGACATTTAGTTGGTGGTAAAACAAATGCAAATTTTACTCAAGAGAATTCATGTCAACTTTACATCAGAAGGAAAGGAAGTGTGATGAAGTTCATGTAGAAATTGGAAAAACAATTTGCACTGAAGATTCTGAGACCATGTGCCCTGTGATGGACTGACACTCTGTAAACAAATATTTTAAACATTTAAACCCAGCAGTTTGGATGATGCTGGTTTATAAAAGCTGGATTTGGAATGACTTTGAACAGGGTGCGAATTCTGGTGTGGAACACGGGGCATTTACTGTTTGATATAAACCAGCTTTCCTGATGTCTACACCTCATCAATGTGCATTTGTGTGTGTGTGTTTGTTTGTTTGTTTGTTTGTATGATTTTTGGGTTCCTCCAGACTTCCATCGATGGGATCCTGCAGTGGGCTTTTCACAACATTTCTCGGCCCCTTTCAGAGTCTCAGGGCTACTTCCAGTGACTCCACAATGCCTGTAAGACCTAATGATCTACAGGACAGGAAATACAACACACACACAGACACACACACACACACACACACACACTCAGCAATCCTGAGACTTTTATGTAACCGCATGTAAGACATTGTTTTGAAGATTCCTGCTGTATATATTTCTGTGTTGATGAAAGTTTGGGCTTTTATGATGGCAGGACATGATTTAATCATATCCAGTTTAGTAGCATGTATTATTCCAGAGCCTTTCTGAAGTTTTCCTCTTATATATAAAATGTTTATGTAAATATAAATTCCCTGTACCCATGAGTTTCTTTACAGTACGGGGAAAAACACTAATCTATGAGATTTACTACATTTCTATAAGAACACTATTTAATAATGAAAAGAAGCTCTTTTTCCTCCACAGGAAGTTTCCTGTAGCTGCTGATCAGACTTGTACAACAGTGAGAAGGAATTTCAGACCCACATCATAAATAGTTCTGGGATTTTTTGCATGAACTACCCTCTTCAGGTCACATTACAGCGTGGACTCTGTTGTTGATTTGCGTGCATGTTTTTGGGTCATTGCCCTGTTGCGTCATCTCTGTTCTCTTATGCTTAAAGTGACAAGTTGTTACCATGGCATTCTCCTGTAATGACTTTTTTGTTTAAATACAATACTGAATTCAATGTTTGCAATTTCTCCAAACCCCGGGGAAAGAAAGCAGACTCGAACAATGATGCACCCGCCACCATGCTTCAAGATTGGAATGAAGATTTGGTTTGACATCACAAAGGAAGTTACTGCTCAAGTTAACAAAACACATCTGCGGTTAGCAACGACACACTGGATGTTCTACAACAGATAAAAAAGTAGCATCAATGTGCATAATTCTGTGTTTTGTTTTGAAAGAAAAAAGCTCATCCATCCTAGTTTGGAGTGTTTTGCTGTTTCTAAAGCTTCCTAACATCAAAACAGTCATTTCAAATTTGTATCAAGGAACATTTTCAATACATTTCAAACCTTTCAATACACATACATGCTCATGCAGGAGTTCTTAAATGTTTTGTAGCTGCAGACCCCTTTATCCTTTGAAAACGCAAATTCCACAGACCACTTCAGCACAGATTTCTTTTTTTATTTTTAACGTTTCAGATATTAGCGTCATTATTTATGTGTACATCAATATTCTGGGTATTGAGAGATTTTTATTCCTGAAATTCACACACGTACAACACATTTTAGTCAGTTATGTTCATTAGATTCAACTTGGCATTATTTATAGGCCTTTATTTCGAGCCATTATTTTCAGACCCTCTGACTATGCTTCTCAGACAAAACATGGAGAATTGTGGGTCAAGAAGATTCTGTGTCACGATGAACTCACTATGTTCTCCTTTAAAAAGTCAGCCTTAATGTTCTAGTTTTTAACTTACTCAGTAATACAGGGGACATTCCCCAAACATATAATTAATCTTTGCACATAATGAAACATTTTTTTAATAATAATAATAATAATAATAATAATAATAATAATAATAATAATAATAATAATAATAATAATAATAATAAAAAGGGCGGCTGTGGCTCAGTCGGTAGAGCGGGTTGTCCACTAATC
>JAFFST010048072.1:66812-85498 GCA_022414735.1 Noturus placidus | reverse complement strand
AGGCCTGAAACGTGGCAAAAGGTCGAACAGTTCAAGGGGGCCGAATACTTTCGCAAGGCACTGTATAATGCGTTTTAAAATGCATAGCTTACATTTGGTCCCTGGTTATCTGTGTCGTATGCAACTATGATATACACTATACGGCCAAAAGTTTGAGGACACTTGACTATCACACCAATATGTGGTTCTTGCTCAAACTGAAAGTAAAGGGGCTGAAGAATTTTGCACGCCCAATTTTTTAGTTTTTTATTTGTTGAAAAAGTTTGAAATTTCCAATAAATTTCGTTCCACTTCATGATTGTGTCCCACCTGTTGTTGATTCTTCACAAAAAATTACAGTTTTATATCTTTATGTTTGAGGCCTGAAACGTGGCAAAAGGTCGAACAGTTCAAGGGGGCCGAATACTTTCGCAAGGCACTGTATAATGCGTTTTAAAATGCATAGCTTACATTTGGTCCCTGGTTATCTGTGTTGTATGCAACTATGATATACACTATACGGCCAAAAGTTTGAGGACACTTGACTATCACACCAATATGTGGTTCTTGCTCAAACCTTTGCCATAAACTTGTAAGCACACAATTGTCTAGAAGATCTTATCTTTGCATGCTGTAGCATTAAGATTTCCCTTCACTAGAACTAAGGCGGCCTGAACTGTTTTCATTATAATGATGCCTCTGTGCACAACGCGATCAAGACTAGCCAAGGTTCACAAAGAAGAACTGGAGTGTCCTGCACAGAGCCCTGGCACATTGGGTGTGATGGTCAGGTGTCCACATAGTTTTGGCCATACCGTGTACATGATACAATCTAAATCATTCTGGAATAATTGTACTTGTATTTTGGTTTACAAAATGATTGGATACTTCAGCATGTTCTACAATGACCTTTAATATGGAGTATATTAAATAATAAAAATAACAACAATCAGACATGAATTTCAGCCTACATTCAGATACCCGCATACTATAACTGGTTTGTCGACATTTCTGAGCAAATCTCAAATCTGAATGTTTTTCTACTTTACTGCAGGGATTCTCAAACTTTTCTAAATCCCTTCAACAGTAAAATAACTAGGGATGCACTGATACCACTTTTTTTTTCAAACCAAGTACAAGTACTTACATTTAGGTACTTGCCAATACCAAGTACCAATATGAGTACTTCCCACTTTTCGGAATGCCCCACGTCTGAAGCAGGTCATCAAACGCACCTGCCATGTTGCCAGTTTGCGAACCCCTAAACTGCATTGCTTGTAAAAAAAACTGTCTGGGGAGTAAAATCCTCATCAATCCACTGTGCTGTTAAACTTAAGAGACATTGAACTGACACTGCTAGTCCAAATATCAGTGGTGAAGCTGAAGGCCTAAATGTTCTGCAACAGGTTCCTGATGTGCATTTTCACCAAGTCATGCATAGTTTTTCACCAAGTCTCATAGATCGGCCCAAGTACACCAAGAAGACCTCGAAATCTTGTATTATCTACAACTGACAATGGTTGGTCATCAAGAGCAATGAACTGGGTAAAAGCTTCCGTTATATTCACAGGCCGTGGGCTGTCTCTGGGCATTTTTCACTTCTCCAGCGTTTGCTGCAACGTTGGTTGCTGCCGTTTCCCGCTGCTAGCATTAGCAAACTCTTTGCACTCGGCGTTATGTTTGTTCTTTAGATGTTTAATCAAATTGCTTGTGTTAAATGCGATATTCCTTACCCCTCCTCTTGACAGTTTAGCAGAGCATAGTTTACAGTCTGCTCTACTTTTATCATAATCACTTATCTTAAAAAATCTCCAAATTGCTGACATTGCTCCTTGTCCGACTACCTGCTCAACTGACAAGAGGTTAGGCTATGTCACGTTGTCAAAGTGGTATCGGTGCGGTTGTATCGGGGTAGTGTTACAAGTACATGAGCACATTATTGGGCCGACACCCGAGAACTGGTATTGTATCGGCGCATCCCTAAAAATAACTATTCAAACATTAGGCTTATTATATAATAGGGCTGGGGGGTGCTTTACTTGAGAGGATGTGTTATATCTGTCCACAAAACGGTTTTACTTCTTAAACATGTTTCAAGTTGTTAATGAATTTCAAGGTTGCACATTTACAATCTTTTTATAAATTTTTTATTACAATCTTTTTATTAGTAAAGTGCATGGTGCAGTTTGTACTTACCTTGTCTGTATTGTTTGTAAATCTTTATGATTTGTTGTTACAATGTTTGCTCCTCAAAGTAAAAATTAACTAAACACAATTGTGTGGGCCTTATTAATGTAACTGTGTATTTCAGTAATATATCCAAGTACGAGGGTTTCCGTTACCAGCAGTTATATTAAAAAATGAATTCCATGCCTGCAAAACTAACATTTTAAATGTAATATTGATAACTAATTCCCACCTCTTCCATCAACACCTAACCATCTCATAAAAAAAAAACAAAAAAACAAAAAAAACAAATTGCACTTACACCTTTACTCTGCGCACGTTGCTTCTTCTAGTACTCAATTTATAGATCTTGTATAGTAGCACTACTTGTATTGTTCCCTGCTTGATATCACTTTGCTTGTATCTCTCATTTGTAAGTCGCTTTGGATAAAAGCGTCTGCTAAGTGAATAAATGTAAATGTAATTCATATTGAATCGAATAGAAACCATATAAATAAAAATTAAATCGAATCGCTAAATTGGTCACAATAACGAGCCCAATTATTTAAATATGTATGTATAATACTGTGGTCATTTATTTCCACCAGAGCGCTTTACATTCCTGAACTTTTCCCTGAAATGACACATTTGGTCCAAGTGATTTTTTTGGGCGGCTGTGGCTCAGTCGGTAGAGCGGGTTGTCCACTAACCGTGGGGTTGGCGGTTCGAATCCCGGCCCGGGTGATCCCATGCCGAAGTGTCCTTGGGCAAGACACTGAACCCTAAGTTGCCCCCGATGGCAAGCTAACACCTTGCATGGAAGCTCTGCTACCATTGGTGTGTGAGTGTGGTCTCATTAGTAAGTCGCTTGTAAATGTAAAAATGATATTTCTGTAAAGCTGCTTTGAGACAATGTACCATTGTAAAAAAAAAAAAGAAAAAAAAAAAGCGCTATACAAATTGATTAATTAATTAATTATTATTATTTTATTAAGGTTTTTGACCAAACTAATAAAGTATTATTTCTATTTGGCTGAAATTTTGATTGAGTTTTGATAATAGTGGGTTGTCAATTTTCAGCACTTAATAATAATAGTAACAACAACAACAACAAAACAAGAAGCCCACTTTAGAAACTAGTTTCAATGGTTGTTGTTGCAGCTAACAGCCGTCTGAAGCAGCTCAGGGGTTCATGAGGTTTTCTACGAAGTTCAAATCATTTTCCTGACTCGAATCTTTGAATCGAATCTTTTTTCCAAGTCATGTCGTTCATTTCAGCAGAATATCATTCAAATCTCTCTCTCTCTCTCTCTCTCTCTCAACGGAAACGAATCACTCTCTGAGAAAACTCGTTGTTCCCGAGTCATATTAAAGATTCGTTCTAAACTATTCTATTTATTTTATGTATCTATTTAAGGTCGGTGATGTATTTTAGCAGCTTCCTCACGCTGTGGGAGCTTCCATCACTCAGAAACCACGTGATTTACACATGCACATTTTCACTATGAAATTTTGGAAGTTTGGCTGCGCGCGGGGAGTTAGCGCATGGACCCCCCCAATTGCCTTAACATGGTTACGCCCTTGCAGCTAACGCTAGGCGTTGGAAGACTAACAACCTGCTGAAAGACGACTTTTCGCTAGAACATTTCTATTGTTTATTTCTATTGTTTACACGCACGACAGTGTCGCTAACTGTCTGAACACTAGACCGCTTAACGGTAATGCAGATGTGAAACTGCAGCGCGCTAACAACCAACACACGCTAGCTCAGAAAAATAAACACACACCTGGTCGTCTTCGTATATGATGTTAGCAGGAATCTCCTTACGAATTATTTTGCCGAAGATTGTATCCCCTCCGGGTTGCGCAGATTGAGCCTTAGCGATCTCGTCAGCCATGACGGTGAATATAGCAAAGCTTCACCAACTGCAGCTCCAGCCAGACTAGTCGATGCAACCGCTTGGTCTGTATCTGATCTCCAAACTATTTCCGCTAGACGTGATATGACGCAACATCCGGTGGGGATGGCTTGAAGATCAATAAAAGGCTAAGACAGAGGGCAGAAGGCACGTGGTGCAGTTTCCTGTAACAGTACGCCATGGAGTGCCCTGTTTCTCTTATGTCAGAACAATTTGGCATGTTTTAAATGATTATTGCAATTTTTTTTCACTTATTGTTACATATTAACGTTGAGGAACGTCAGTGAAAAGTTAGTTCCTGTTATCATTTTATGATTTACAGCGGCTATAAACTCACTTTACTTCACTTTCTCTTGAAGTTAAGCCTTGTGCGTCCTTATGGACATTTTTCTTTTTCTTTTTTTTGGTTGTAAAAATCATTTTGTCTGTGTTAATGCAAACAGAATACATTTTGCAATAGGTGTGTATTTTTATGGAAATTTTACTATTTCACCCTCATTTGCTTTTATCTGGGCCAGATCACCCAGTGGACATTATGGGCAGGGGCCCATGTGCACTTGGGGCCCAAGCGACCATACGAAAATAATTTTTTCCTTTCCTTTTTTTGGAGGGCAATGTCTGGTTTGGCTATACAAGATTACAAAACGACACGCTCCACTAAACATCAAAGCCTGAGTTGACAGAGTATGTTGATAACCAGCAACACTGTACCAATAAAGCCTGATGGGACAGCAAACTGAATGCAAATGTTAAATGGTATTTTCTGTATTAAATACACAACTAACAACCACCTAACAGGCTTCATTCTTTAATACCATTTAAAAAGCATCTAGGGAGATTCCCCAAGAAATCAGTTGAGAAAACGCCAAGAATACATTTCTGGAAATTCTAGGCAAAAAGTTTGTCTACTTTGAAGATGCTAAAATACTAAATTATTTTGATTTATTTTGGATGTTTTAAAAAAATTTTTATAGTTCCATTTGTGTTATTCCAGAGTTTTTATGACTGTATTATTATTCTAAAATGTGGAAAAAAAGATAAAAATAATGAGAATGAGTGTGTCTAAACATTTGACTGGTAGTGTATATACATACATACTAATATATATATATATATATATATATATATATATATATATATATATATATATATATATATATATAGTCACTCTAATAGGCAGCTCTTATTATTATTATTATTATCAGATACACTGCATATTAAAGGCTATTGTAGAACATACTGAGGAGAGTACATGAAAATATACACAAAACTATACCATATCTGTCATATACGTACATCATAGTACATACAGTTTACAGACTACTAATGAACCGACACAGATGCTCAGGGACGAAACACAGGTTTATGCGTTTCAACATTTATTATAAATAATCAACAAAAAAAGCTTATTTTATCACAAAGCAACAATAATTAGAGATTCACTTTGTTTTCTGCAGCAGAGCCTCATAAAAATAACAAAACTTAAAAGACTGATTACAGAAAAAATATTGGAAGGCAACCAGTACCTTAACATAATGATCCTATTGCAACTAGAAAATAAAAGTTACAGTAACTTTAAAAATACTGCAGAAATAAAAAATATTTTTTTAGTATAAAGAACATTTTCTTTTTCTTCAGTCCCCTTTTAAAGCACATTTATGGTACTTTCGTTAATATTTTCCCCATGGGAATATATTAATTTATTAATAATTTATTTAATCATGTTGGTGTTTGTGTCCACTTTAACCTGGAAACAAGAGCACTCCTCATTCAGCTTTAATGGCAAGGTTAATACTGAACATTCACACACGGTGGTCTTGTGATGAGAAATATGCTCCTGAGTAAATCAGCAGATTTCATGTTTTCAACAATGAGCACAAAACAAATGGCATTAACATTTTCCTAAATGACCTTTGGAAGACGCTGTGAAAGAGTCGACTGCACAAATAAATATGCTGCGCTAAACGCTGCAAGAGTACCTTTAATCTCACATACTTTCTTCCACTTTAGACACACACACACAAAATTGGTCTTTTGTGTTCAGGTATTGAGGAACTGAGGTAATCTCCAGTGACACTGACAGGTTGCTGGCATGTCAGGAGGAAGTTCTGTTCCTGTATCCTGCGCCTAAATGTTTCTCCAGCCACAGTTCAGCTAACTGCATCGCAGATGCATACGTACTCGCTTTGGATCCCAGGCACATTTTGTATTGCTTGGGCTCTAGATTGGTATCGCATTGGACAGGATGATACACGTGCACTATGCTGGGTTCTTGTGAACGGAACACTTTTAAATCGGAGTTAATGATCTTTGTGAACAAGTCGACATCCTCCAGCCCCCAGCCTTGTATCGAAGTGTCAAACCCTCCAGCTTTTAGCAAGTCACTTTTGAATATACAGCTGATGCCGAAGCCGTAATCTCGCCAGAAGCCAGTTTTTTTGGTGAAGACAAAGTTGCTGTCATCAGTATGGCTCCCTGCCAAGACGATTTTGGGATTGTACTGGCTGAACACGACAGGAAAATAGGCCTGTCTCCCTTCAATGACGTTGTCTCTACATCGCTGGAGTGCGTCGCTACTGAAGACCAGATCCACATCACAGAAAAATAGCAGGGAGTTATTATTAAGGCCAGAGGCACCCATTTCTAAGGCGAGACCCCTAGAAAACTCTCCCGTCATTGGTATTACAGACAGATCTGCTTTGGGATATTTATTATGGTACTCCTTAATCAAGTCCAAATGTTTCTCCTTGTCTTGGTTGCTATCATTATCCACCAGGATGATGATTAGTTTTACGTTCTGGTTCGAAATAAGGCAGACCTTCTCAAAGTTGTCCATGAAGCGCACAAACGTATCGTAGCGACCTGTAAGCGGTACGAGGATGTGCAGCTTCTTTTGTCCCTGCTCTCGTGTTTCCCTGTTAGACTCTGAAAACTGAAAAGGGTAAAAGATCTTGAGTGAATTTGAGAGAAGTGAAAAAGACTGGAAGTCACTATTGATTGCCTCCACTAGTTCAGCTATATCTAGCTGCTCAGGTTCATTAAAATAAGGCCTACTAAAGGACTGCTGCAGGTAGACATGTCTCCGGACTGGCACGGTCATTTTTCGTCCTTTGTGCCTCTTATATAGAAGCATAAGATCCAGGATATACTCTGCGCCATGTAGAGGATTCACCCTCCTATAACCATACTGGATCTTTTTGAAGTCAATGACACGTCCTCGGACTTTGGAGTTCTCGTTGATCATCTCCATCACCTGGAGCACCGTGTCCTCTAAGGCAGAGCGCAGCACGTTTCCGAGACCCTGTCGAGGCATGTTCTTTTCGCTAGTAGAGTACAGGTACCTCCCGTTAAGGAAATCCCACTCGAGGACATCTGCTCGTTCGGCTGGCTGGTAGCGGGCGTAGGAAGGCGGCGCGCCCAGTTGCTGGTCCTCCCACTGCACCTCTGTGTTGCTGAGGTGGCTCATGCACATGCTCTCACGATGCAACTGGATGGTGTGATAGCGCAGCTGCGAGATCTGCCGGCTGAGCATGTAGCTGTGCAGACGGTACTGGTAAGCTGGACGCTTGTTGGGGTGCAGAGTGATAGCATTGTGAATCTTGCTGCTGTGCAGTTCCTCAATGAAGCCTTTCTTGTGCTCGTAGTTTTCATAGAACAACTCCTGCATCTGTACAGGCAGAAACAAACAAAAAATAGACAATAGAAGGATGAGATTTTCAGCAGCAGTACAAGAGTTACAATTATCTACTGCATTAAACATGATTAGGGACCAAACTGCACTATAACCCTGTTGCTGGTGTATATACCTGTAGTTTATATCTGTAGTTATGCATCTTTTACACAGGAAGGTGCAAATACATGATAAGTAGTTTTAGAGTAAAAGTACATTTAAAAAAGGTACATCAGTGGTCTTTAAGGTAGAATGAAATGTTCAAATGATTTTTAAAGATACACACTAAAGGTACAAAAGATGACAGTAACAGTTTGGCATCTTTAGTTCTGAAATCTTCATGCTGCTGTAGGTAGGAATAATAGGAGATCTGAGTCTGGGGAATCTGAAAGCAAATAGAATTGCTTATTCGACCAGAGGCTATGCCACAGTTTATAACCACATACGCTGCCCTTTTTTTCTTCTTCTTTATTTCAGCTGAACAGTTTGTCCAACATTTGCAACAGATTTGTCTTCCTACCAAGCACTACAATAGGCTTAGCACAAGACTGTAATTGAGGAGTTGAGACTGTAGGGGGCGACAGATACATGTGATACATGTGATAAGTGTGCACACTGGTAACACCTCAAATTGTACATGTACATTATACATGAAAATGCCATGACAACAACAGCTGGAGTGCGTCGCTACTGAAGATCAGATCCACATCACAGAAAAATAGCAGGGAGTTATTATTAATTCCAGAGCCACCCATTTCTAAGACGAGACCCCTAGAAAACTTTCCTGTCATTGGTATTACAGACAGATCTGCTTTGGGATATTTAATACGGTACTCCTTAATCAAGTCTGAATGCTGCTCCTTGTCTTGGTTGCTATGATTATACACCAGGATGATGATTAGTTCTACATTCTGGTTAGAAAAAAGGCAGACCTTCTCAAAGTTGTCCATGAAGCGCACGAACGCATTTCAGTGGCCTGTAAACGGTACGAGGATGTGCAGCTTCTTTTGACCCTGCTCTCATATTTACATAAAAATGCCATGACAATGCCAGTTATTTCCATTACCAAAAAGCGAAGAAAGCATACTTAGTAAGCATGTGGTATTAAGTAAGTTAAGCAAGTATGTGATATTCAGTGAATTTGAATACTTAAGGATTTTCTTCAGTTGATTGTGAAATTATGTCTTGTCCATAGAATGATGCACGTATTAACTGATTCTAAACTGTACACACAAATACAGTAAGATGAATTTTTACCCATGCCATATTTACTACAGAAGAGCAAACGTACACCTTGCTTTAAATGTAAGTGGTTCTTAAGTCTAATGCTATAACGATTTTAGTTTGACAGTTAGGTGCCTGTTTAGGAGACCTGCAAAATAAACAGAATATGTATTGACCAGTCTTCAAGTAGGTACTGAGGAACATCTTATTTCTCTTTCTGACAGACATTGCAGCTTGTCATGTTACCAAGAAACTGAAAAGTGCTCTGTGTAGTACATCTTCCACTGCAGGAAAACTTTAAAATGACACCTTTACTTCTTGTCATTGGAGACTCCTTCCAAAAATGCAAAATAAACATCTCCTCACAGAAAACTTCACCATATCAACAATTACACAAAGAAACATAAAAACTACTGTCTGAGCCATACGGAATATTAATCCACACCTTTTTGGTCCAGTCAGAATTCAACACAGCTGCGGTGTAATCTTTTATGTCTAATCAAGAAAGACAAAAAAAAAAAAAAAAGAAAAGACAAATTTGCTAATAAACTTAAAAGTTAAGTTATAACACATTCAGGGTGTGATTTTAATAAGCATTTTAATAAGACTATGTGTGTAAAATGTATAGTTTAAAGCAGTGGAGGAGCCAGGAGTTAATTTCAAGAGGGTGAGGAAATATCAATATAACTGTACAGATTATATGACAATGTTATTTAGTATACAGTATCTCACAAAAGTGAGTACACCCCTCACATTTTTGTAAATATTTGATTATATCTTTTCATGTGTCAACACTGAAGAAATGAGACTTTGCTACAATGTAAAGCAGTGAGTGTACAGCTTGTGTAACAGTGTAAATTTGCTGTCCTCTCAAAATAACTCAACACACAGCCATTAATGTCTAAACTACTGGCAACAAAAGTGAGTACACCCCTAAGTGAAAATATCCAAATTGGGCCCAAAGTGTCAATATGTTGTGTAGCCACCATTATTTTCCAGCACTGCCATTACCCTCTTGGGCATGGAGTTCACCAGAGCTTCACAGGTTGCCACTGGACTCCTCTTCCACTCCTCCATGATGACATCACAGAGCTGGTGGATGTTCGAGACCACCTTCCATTTGAGGATGCCCCACAGATGCTCAATAGGGTTTCGGTCTGGCAAACAGCATGCTTTTATTACTCCCTCGTGGGGAAATGAAGGTGTCACAGCAGCATGATAGAGGGAATAAGAATAGTGGTGTAGAAAATAGATAAATAAATAAATAAATAAATAAATAAATATCAATATGGCAGTGGACAATGGCAACCGTGCATGAGCAATATAAATATACTCAATATGAAACCATATATCAAAACTGGAAGGAGTCATGACACCACAAACTGCAGGAAATTGTAACTAAGCTAGTAAGTCAATGTGTGTTTTATGATGAAAAATACTCTCGTTACATTCTTTTAGTGAAGAAGGAAGATCACGCTTAGGACTTTCCTTTGGCTGCAGCATAATTCCTCCATTTCTCACACGAGTGTTCTAGACATTAGCAAGCACATTTTCCCTGCTCAATTCCTCCACTTTACATTGCCAGATGAACTGAATACAGCTTGATCTTTAATTAAGTGTGACCCAGAGCAATGCCAGTTATTATTTACACGAGAATTAAAGCAAACGTGGCTGAACAGTACTAAAATGACCTGGATGGAAAAGAATGAAGGGAATTTTAATCAATTAACGACTAGCTACTGTATATGCATTATAATCATCTGATTTAACACCAGGTTTCATATTCTGTGCATGGAACCAAATTTGTCCATGGCCATTATGGTAAAGATATTAAAGGGCCAGCATTATGAGAAATTCTCTCGTTTTGTAAAAGGCTGTTTGTATATCGAAACGTTCAGCAGCTGCTGTTGGATGAACCTGAACACATAAATCATAATGGCATTACATCAGACAGTTCGTCTATCTTTTCAGCCAATCCTCTACAAACGCAGCAAACATTATCTTTCTAGCTTCGTTCTCTCTTCATCGTAAATCCATGACAGTATCTATAAACTCACTGAAGCACAATTTCTACAATTTTAGACCACATTTCACAAGCCTAATATGTTTTTCTGTGTGTTCATGGTTCATTTGGCAGTGCATTAAACTCCACATTATTTTGCACTTCTATTCGTGCCCTTACAGTTAAAGCGTAGCAGCGTTTGCTGATAGTGCCATAGACATTATGTGATATCACTAAGTAGCCAATACTAATCATACGCCCTTAGGAATAGGAGTCTAAGAAGTAAGTCCAAGGCTAGTGCATTTAGAAAGCAAGCAAACACTAGGCTGTGCAGCACACTGACCTTCATATAAGTCTAAAATAAATTCAAAAGATGATGAAAACCACTCCACATTCAGTGTTTTTGGGTGTAGTTATATGTATGTAAAGCGGTATAGCAGAGTGAAAAATCTACGTGTCCTGAAAGCTGTGGTGCAGCTTGCCTATCAATCACTAATTCAATTTAATTGGAGAACACTAAGCAGTTAAACATTGATGTTTGACAAACCTGTAGAACAATTCCAAACAGAGTATCTATGTGGCCCTAATGATCTGACTGTTGCTGAGCTTCTCATGGAGTCTTTTCTTAAGGAATACACTTTGGGGCATGCTGTTCTAAGTAAATACTTAAAGAGTCATGAAACACCGAACTACATTTTCTGAGATTTTTACAGGTATGTTCGTGTCGCACATCATAAAAGATAATGTTTGATGATGAGACTTTGCAAAAAAAATTATTTGCATATGAAAGCCCAAGAGCATCTTTACTTTCTGAGAAGGCTGAAAAAAGCCCATCTCCCACCCCTCATCCTCACTATTTTCTACAGAGGAACCACTGAGAGCATCTGCATCACTGCCTGGCTTGGAAATTGCACTGTATCGGATCGCAAGAGCCTGCAGTGGATAGTGAGGACAGCTGAGAAGATCATTGGGGTCTCTCTTCCCTCCATCATAGACATTTACACCAAACGCAATATCCACAAAGCCACCAGCATTGTGGATGATCGCACACACCACTCACACAAACTCTTCACCCTCTAGCCGTCTGGCATTCGGGCCCTCATGACCAGACTGTGTAACAGCTTCTTCCCCCAAACCATCAGACTCTTCAATACTCAGAGACTGGACTGACTGACTGACTGACAGACTGACTGACTGACTGACTGACTGACACACTCACTCACTCACTCTCTCACTCTCAATCTCTCTCTCTCTCTCTCTCTCTCTCTCTCTCTCATGTTGTGTTTACATTCACAGCATTTTTTAAGTTACTCTTTTTGAACTACCTGTTACATTGGACACTTCAGCACTAGAACTGTGTACTGTCCGGTGCTACACTGCCACTTACTGTGCCTATTGTCCTGTTTTAGTAGTTGCTGCACTGTCTTGTGTTGTTAGCACACGTTTGCACGTACACGTCTGATGTAGTCGGTGTATTGTATTATGTAGCATGATGGTCCTGGAGGAAGAATGTTTCATTTAGATGTGTACTGAACCAGCTGTATATGGTTGAAATGACAATAAAGCCACTTGACTTAATTGAAATGAGAAAATATATAAACTACGAAGTTGGATGAGGAATTGGGGGAATTAAGGAAAGTCACAGTTAGAGGCAAAGTACAAATTTCTCATGAGATCATGCTGACAGCATACTGCCTCATACAGGAGCTTTGTGGACATATTTGTGTTGCATTTCTCATTCTCATATCTGTGTTTATTTAGAATTACTGTTCTGCTCCTGAGCAAAAATCCATAAATGTTGCAATGGGTTGTGACTGTAGATATTTTGAAAGTCATTGTTGTCAGTGCAATTTGCTTGATTACGCTTTGGGTTTTAAAGCTGCCTTGAACGGCACATCTCTATTAGCTGCACTACTTCTAAATGATACCTGAGAGTGCAAACCAAATGCCACATGGGTATATTACTGGTAATCAGTTATTCAGGATGTGCCATAATTTGCATCAAGAACTGATAAAAGAAAAGTGAGAATAACACAACGTGAAGCCACAAGTATAGAAATATTGTTACCGTATGAACGCTTTAGGCAAAAACACCCACACAACAGAACTGGCAAAACACTATTTGTTATTTCTCTATTCATAATTCAAAGGCATCTAGACAACCACTTTTGCATCAACACAATGTTGTCGTCCGGATGAAAAATAAGGATATTTGCAAATAGTGATTATTCATTTTTAAGGGCTATCCCATTAGGACCCTGCTCAAGTCGGTGCCTTAATGCCTTTATAAGATACAGTATATCCCATCAGAGAAAAGCATTATTGATTGGATGTGTAGCGTATGATTGTGAATAAATATGACGCTTCACATTCTTAGCTGAAATCTATTAAGGACTGAAAAACGAGCTCACTGAACATCATGCTCTTTTTAGTTTTATAGTGACCATAGATTTTGGTGGGGAAGGATAATATTGATAACGATACACTTGAGTTGTGCTATGGGATACTATCTAGTGAATGTTTTAGAGAAAGCTCATACAGTAATAGGTAGCTGAGAGTCAACAACAGTCATACAGCATAGAGATCAGTATCTACTGTAGTTTTGAGTCGTGTCCATTTGTCCAACTGTGTTCAATGTAATATCATTAATCAGGGTTGCCAGGTTTCAGAAAAATTTACAGAACAACTACTTCTCAAAAAATACATAAGAAGACCTGAAACTAGCAGAAAATTCTGGCATTGGAAAATGGAGCTATATTGCCTTATTCTACTCAGCTTTCACGAAGAAAACAAGATCCCTATGGCGCACTAACATTTCTGATTATCCATTATCATTATCATTATGTCATTATCCATTATACATCAGTAATCCCTCCGTGTCTCCAAATCTTTGCTATAGATCATACAATAGAAATGGTTCTGTACATCATAAACACACTGTCTGCACTTACACTTTGCCTTTTTCGTGAGAATTTATTAGATTTCATTCTGATTATTTGCTACAAAGCAAGATCTAGGCAGCTAATCTAGTTTAAACTAGCCCATGATGGCAATATTAACTGTCTTGTCCATTGTTCCTTCCCTGAGCATGGGGCAGTGTGATTCCTTCCCCAGTGGGCCTCATTAGTGCTTGTTGCAGTTCCCATTTTTGATCACTAGAAATAATCAATTAATGGAATCCACAAAACATCATCTTATAATCTGTCAAATAGCAAAATTTTTTAATCTTTGGTTGCTCCAAAGTGGTAATTAGTGTTTCAGCAGAATTTGAAAACGTGGCGTTTATGTGAATGAGAACTACATGATGCTTAATTTGCTGAGTGGCTGACATAAATAGACGAGCCGCCACTGTTCTTAAGCAAAATGCATAAAGGTTGGCAGATCTGCCCTCAGCAGTTCACAGCATGCCATCCATTTTCTCTGGAATAATACAGCGCTTGAATAAAACCATAGAAATGTCTAGACGTTCTGAAAATTTCTGCTGAGCTGAAAAATATACTGATATACTGAGCTGAAAAATATAAATTGATTAAACCAACGACAACAAAAAATCCAGTAATTAAATATGAGGATCCTTTGTATACTGGTGTTACGATGGATCTAGATTTGAGAATCAGTAACGTGGGGGATGAGTTAACAGCTTTTTTTATTGTGGATGTGCCTGCCTGTGCAAAGCGGTGAGACCTGAGCTTATTCATGTGAAGAAGAGGGATTAATTTCAACAGGAAGGTCTTTGAAGGATCAGCCTGTAGGGAGGATCACTGAGTGCTGTGTGGTTTCAGCTTGATGAGTATTCAGAATGAATTGACTGCATAGACTGTTTCTCAAGCTCCTCTTTTAAGGCAGTGGCACACTGGATGTATCATTCACAGGCAGGCTTCGAGGTGAGATAACAGAAAAGAAATTGATGTACCACAAACCGTCCGCACACCCGCTCTGCTACAACATTACATGCTGTCTGAGTGCAGAGGATTTAAAGAAGCGGAGAGTGATGATTTCACCATTGTACATTGTACAGCGCAAAATCCCCAGACAAGAAAACTCATCAAATGCTGCTGACTATAAGCTGAGTGATGGACAGGAAAGAGCACTGAAATAAAATTCTACAGGCTATTGAAGGTAAAGGGCATACCGGACCCGATGATCAAAAATAATCTCAATGTTAGACTATTATACCACACCATTAGTGTAATTCTTTCCACTGCATATTGATTTCTGCAAAGATTCATTCCACTTCCCATTAGGGCTTCAAGTGTGGCTAATGATCAATTAGTGGAAGAGGAGAGAAGGCATGAAAAAGGCACAATTTAATTACACTGGATGGTACTGTATACCAGATTAAAACCAATACAACCAAATGAATGCAATGGCTGAAACTGACCTATATATTTAATATACAAAAGCGAGTCAAATAAAAAGCTTAATATTTTTATTTTGCATTGTTTATTGCAAATAGTGGTCACAAAAGTGTATCTTTTGTTTTTGTGAAAAATGTTACTTTTAAGGTTTTCCTTTCAGTCACCCTCGTAAATCACATAAATGTCACTCAGTACACTTGGATGGACAACAATAATCCTATATGAACCTGATAAAAACAATACTCTGATTAAAAAACTAGCATGTAAACAGTGATTTCTGATGACCTTAATCCGACTAAAGTCATACACAAAGTAAACACAAATGGAATTAAGACATGTGGAATATTCCTATTTTATTCGCATTATGTAAGTGCATTACAGACATGTACACACCTTAATCACACTATTAATGGCGTGTGGGAGTTTACACCGCATTTTGTGACAGGACACGTACACACACGGCAGTGCGCAACCGTTTGAGGGCAAACAAGAGAGCACGGCTGTGTCGGAAACCGCGCACTTATCTACTATATAGTAGGTGAAATACATGTATTTTTTCTATATACTGTATAGTAGGTAAGTATGCGGTTTGGGATGCTGCCACGGCTTCAAGCAGTCGTCTATTTGCACATATAGCATGACAAATAATTAAGTGCACTTGAAGCTTTAAATTAAAAAACTTGAAACTTAAAATGAAAAAACTTGAAAATTAAAAAGGAAACACTGGCACCCTGTCCAGGGTGTACCCCGCCTTATGCCCGTTGCTCCCTGGGATAGGCTCCAGGTTCCCCCGTGACCCTGAAAAGGAGTAAGCGGTTGAAGATGGATGGATGGATGGACACCCAAAAACTGTATATGGTACCATAACGAAGACCAATTGTAGGTTGATGCATGAAATTCTGAAGGGACGTCGGACGGTGTGGCGTGGGGACGTAATGACGTGTGCTGTTAATCGATCTGTGTTCTATAACATGTAAAACGGGTACATGAAAGGAATACTCATGTAAACACATTAATCACAACATTGTCTTATTCAGAATAAGGTCAATAATTAGATTATTGCTGTCCATGTAAGTGTATTCACCGTCTCCAACATTGACCGTCTCTGAGCATTAAAACATGTCCATCAAAATGGGCTTCTTTATACATGTATTAATGCAATTCAGATTAATAGGATTTATATAAAGAAACTGACTTAAAAAAATAAAAAGTCATGAAAAAAAAGTATTTCCGTGTCCTGAATCATCAAGACACAGAGCAGAGCTCAATATATAAAATGTCAAAAAGGCCTTCATTTTTGGAATATAGAAAAAGGAAATTAAAATGACCCCTTTTAATGAAATCCTTTCCTTTGAAGCCATGACAATATCTACCGATAATATACTGTATTACCATTCACATGGAAGTGAACTTGGAGCAAAGAACTCTGAACAATATTCTCATCTGTGGACCAGAATCTTATCTATACAAACACCACGACATCCAAGGGCAGCTGGTATAAATGAGTTGGCAGAGTTGAAACCTGCCATGATAGACAAAGACATCAATATATGGTTTCATTTTTGGCATCCGCTTCATATTATTTGTTGGTAAAATATATGTCTTAAGGTAGATTACGTAGATTGGATTTTTCTTGAGCCATGTTTGTAAGAATAATACACCATATGGTATGAAGAAGCAAGACTGGTGCTGATTTCTTTCGAGCTCAGACTGTACACTGATCAGCCATAGCATTAAAACCACCTGCCTAACATTGTGTAGGTCTCCTTGTGCCGCCAAAACAGCTCTGACCTGTCAAGACCTTTACTCCGCAAGAACTCTGAAGGTGTGCTGTGGTATCTGGCACCAAGATGTTAGCAGCAGATCCTTTAAGTCCTGTAAGCTGTGAAGTCGGACCTCCATGGATCGGACTTGTTTGTCCAGCACATCCCACAGATGCTTGATCGGATTGAGATCTGGGGAATTTGGAGGCCCTTGAACAAGTCAGCACATTGAACTCTATGTTCCTAAAACCATTCTGAACATTTTTTGCACTGCGGCAGGGCGTCTTATCCTGGTGAAAAAGGCCACTACTAAGGGAATACTGTTGCCATGAAGAGGTGTACTTGGTCTGTAACAATGTTTAGGTAGGTGATACGTGTCAAAAAACCTCCACATTAATGCCAGGACCCAAGGTTTTCCAGCAGAACATTGCCCAGAACATCACACTGCTTCTGCTGGCTTGCCTTCTTCCCATAGTTCATTCTGGTGCCATCTCTTCCTCAGGTAAGTGGCGTACACACACCCGGCCATCCACCATGATGTAAAAGAAAATGGGATTCATCAGACCAGCCACCTTCTTCCATTGCTCCATGGAGCAATTCTGATGCTCACATGCCCATTGTAGGTGCTTTCAGTTGTTCACTTGCTGCCTAACATATCCCACTCCTTGACAGGTACCATTGAAACGAGATACTTGATGTTATTCACTTCAGTTGTGTTAAAATGTTATGGCTGATCGGTGTAGCCTATCAGTGATGGTCGTGTCAAATGATTACAGACACCCCCTAGATTTAATCTCCATCTGATAGTAGATTTTAGCTCACTGATCTCATATCATACTATCCATCACTGACTACACTGTAAGATCATTAGGAAATCCTCAACCAATCCTGAGTCACCAACCACTTGTGCTATAGTGTGTTCAAGTAAAAGCTACAGTGGGGGAAAAAAGTATTTGTTCCCCTGCTGATTTTGTACGTTTGCCCACTAACAAACAAATGATCAGTCTATAATTTTAATGGTAGGTTTATTGGAACAGTGAGAGACAGAATAACAAAAAAAAAAATCCAGAAAAACGCATGTCAAAAATTTTATAAATTGATTTGCATTTGAATGAGGGAAATAAGTATTTGACCCCCTCTCAATCAGAAAGCTTTCCGGCTCCCAGGTGTCTTTTACACAGGTAACAAGCTGAGATTAGCAGCACACTCTTAAAGGGAGTGCTCCTAATCACAGTTTGTTACCTGTATAAAAGACACCTGTCCACAGAAGCAATCAATCAATCAGATTCCAAACTCTCCATCATGGCCAAGACCAGAGAGCTCTCCAAGGATGTCAGAGACAAGATTGTAGACCTACACAAGGCTGGAATGACTACAAGACCATTGCCAAGCAGCTTGGTGAGAAGGTGACAACAGTTGGTGCGATTATTCGCAAATGGAAGAAACACAAAAAAACTGTCAATCTCCCTCGGCCTGGGGCTCCATGCAAGATCTCCCCTCGTGGAGTTGCAGTGATCATGAGAACAGTGAGGAATCAGCCCAGAACTACACGGGAGGATCTTGTCAATGATCTCAAGGCAGCTGGGACCACAGTCACCAAGAAAA
>JAFFST010048072.1:35872-56151 GCA_022414735.1 Noturus placidus | reverse complement strand
TGTGGCAAAAATCAGGCCTGGGTGTGGCTAGAGAAATTGAACTCAGGTGTGGACAACCACAGTTATAGTAAGGGGGGCAATCACTTTTTCACACAGGGCCATGATGGTTTGGATTTTTTTTCACCTTTAATAATAAACACCTTCATTTACAAATTGCATTTTGTGTTTACTTGTGTTGTCCTTGACTATTGTTTAAATTGGTTTGATGTTCCGAAACACTTAAGTGTGACAAACATGCAAAGGAACAGGAAATGAGGAAGGGGGCAAACACTTTTTCACACCACTGTAAATCTTTATCGAACTTAAATAACTGGTCACTTTCAGATCCTAATGGAAAGATAGACAGTGCCAGTATTAGCTACCAGTGCCTGATTTCAGTGAAATGTTGTTTAGGCCTATTCAAATTAGTTTCAATCTATATTGTTCTAATAATATATGGTCAGTTTTGAAACACTGATTCACTTATTACTTGGTTAAGTCTAACTGGCAGCCCAGGTAAAAATGGAAATAAAAGGAAAGTTATATAAAGAATATAAAGGCAGAAAGTATTGAGGAAAGTGTTAATATACAGAAAAATACAAATAGACAAATCTGTCAAATATACACATATAATAATGAGTATTGATCACGGCACAGTGAAATTCTTTTCTTCACATACCCCAAGCATGCGAGGAAGTTGGGGTCAGAGCACAGGGTCAGCCATGACACAGCACCCCTGGAGCAGAGAGAGTTAAGAGCCTTGCTCAAGGGCCCAACAGGGGCAGCTTGGCAGTGCTGGAGCTTGAACCCCCGACCTTCGGTTCAGTAACCCAGAGCCAGGCGGTGCTGGAGCTTGAACCCATGACCTTCCGATCAGTAACCCAGCCACCACTGCCCCCTCATATACTGCATTTAATATGTACAGTGGATCTTGAGTAACTAATAGTGAGAAAGAAATTGTAGTGGTGAGGCAATGCAGAGGTACTGTAGTCCAATAAACATTTAATCAAATAGTGCATAATACCCATAGGACATGCAGTCAAAGCCACAAGCAGTTTTTTGAAAGTTATTTCCAAGATTTTTATGCTCTTACCTCTGCTATGAACTAATGTTAAAGGCCAGCACAGACTTTTATGGCACTGTTCGGATAGAGCCATGCTGATGCACACTGACACAAATTTGTTTATGGTTATGACATCACAAAGATTTGGAAGCTCATAGCTCATAAAGCAGTTCAGAAAACATGCTTAGTTTCTTCTTATGGACAGCACTGGATTAGAGTAAAGGCTGAGGGTTTTTATTACTTTCACAGTGTGTGTAGATTATATTCAACACTTAAGTGAACCAATCTGAAGGGCTTCTGCAATATGGGACTGCTTTACACAGATTCAATATGAGTCAATGAAAAATGTGCAGGTATGTGTTAAACTTGCTTTTAACTCCATAACACGGTGGTTTACTAGGGTGACGTTATAATAAACTGTACAAACTGCTTCGCAGAGTCACATTTCTAGCAAAAGATATTATTTGTACTATCTACTACTCTTTTGCAATGAAAGGTTTCATTTTCCAGTCAGGCAGGATCCTCATTCCTCTCACCTTGCTGACTATTTTGGTCTACATAGAACTGAGTAATTACCACAAAAATGATCAATCTGTAACAGATGAGGTTTCATTAGAGATCATTCTCATTAGTTGATTAGTCTGCCATTCTACCACTCCCTCATAATACTGTTCATGTTGAACTCCCTCATAATACTGTTCATGTTGAACACACAATCACTGTATGTTGTGAAAAAAAGCGCAAACCTATTAAAGCTTACAGCTCCAGCGTTGCACAAGCATAATCACAGCAATGCTGATGCAGTGAGATACAACTGCAAAGGTCATACAGGGAATGAGGTCCACTGCTCACTAACAAAACAGCCTTTTATGCTCCCTGACTACAAATGCACTAATACACGTACATGACTGAAACCGAGGTCCGTTTTGATTAGAATCTAAATCCTTTCCTGTTTCTAGTGACATTAAAGTCTTAATTCTATGTGTCGTGTTATATTGACATTATTGTATTATACTACAGGGCTGCTGAATTCTCCAATCTGATTGGTCGAAAGGTGTCGAATCATTTTCTATAACAGTAGCTCTGGCAGTAGTTCGGCTGCAAGGTGCTCTCAGCATTTTTTTGGAAGGAGTCTCCAGTGTCCAGTGCTTTGTAACAGTCAGAAATGAAGCTGTAAATTCAAGCTGTCAGGAAATAAAACTCCATTTAGGTACAGTAATACAATACTGCTTTATCCAGGCTGTAAACTAAAGAGAGATTTGTTAACAAATAGCCTATCTGGTGCGTACATCATCTGCATCAACATAGATCAACACAGGGGTCATGGTGGCTTAGTTGGGGATTCGCAACTCTGGGGTTGGGAGTTCAATTTCCACCTCTGCCCTGTGTGCATGGAGTTTGCATGTTCTCCCAGTGCTTCAGGGGCTTCCTCCAGGTAATCTAGTTTCCTCCCCAGTCCAAAGGTATAAGCTATAGGCTGATTGGCATTTCCAAATTGTCCATAATGTGTGAATGTGTGTGAGTGTGCCCTGCAATGGATTGGCACCCTGCCAATGCATCCCTGCCTTGTGCCCCGAGTCCCCTGGGATAGTCTCCAGGTTCCCTGTGACCCTGTGTAGGATGCATGGTACAGAAAAAGGACTGATGGATAGTGTCATATCTTTTTAGTGAGACCTGACAGTATAAACCCATGAGAGCTGTTCTATGAGAAGTAGCTTTACATTCCTGTCATGTGATAGCAAAGTATATTTATTTTTTATAAAAACCAAGTCATCCACTACACTCCTCCTGAGGCATTGTTATGGTACAATACTTTAAACAAGGGATTATGGACATCTGTAAAGAGCTACTTGTTATTTTTCAGAATGATAGCATAGACTGGCTCATCAAGAATTCAACATAATGGCCATCTTTTTTTTATTATTATTCTTTTTTTAGTAGGCCTGAACACAGGTGGTGAATGCTGTATATAATACCTTCAAAATTGCTCAAATACACTTTTAGGAGCGTCTACAAAATGTCAGTCGCCCACGCTAAAAACCCACCCACGCTAATTATCCCCTTACACCAATCATCCACCCACACCAATAATCTACCTACAGCAATAATCCACTGACAAAGTAATATAGTACTTACATGATCTTTATTAGTTATTCGAGTGCAAGCTTTTAAGGCTCAAACATCTCTCTAAGCATCACATGATATACACCAGCTTCATGCTGTTTAAAGCAGAAAAGGCAATTCCGTCTAACAGCACAGTGACTGAAACAAAATCTCCATGTTCTGACTCTGTCCTGCAGTTCAAGAAAGTAATCACTAAAAAACTGTTCTTGGTTTAACTGAAGCATTTACTGTCCGCGTGTGCTATACCACCTACCTGCAACATTGAACTAAGCACTTTCTTTGAACAAACGATAATTGTGCTGCATCAATGAACCAGAGAAAGATAAAAAAATAATTATTTGAATCAAGATGAGAGACTCTTGTGAAGGAGTTGGTCTCAGTGCACTAACTGTCACAGTTTGCTACTTTACTTTCTTTGAACAATTATGCCTCTTTTGTGTGCTTTTAAATATGCAACGTCAGCGCTAAGTGCAGGTTAAGGATTAAATGGATAGGCTTTGGATGGTTGATTTAACATAATGAAGGCAATTCTTCTTAGACCTGTATGGAATACTTTGCTTGAAAGAAAAAAAAAACTACAATGAAAAATGCACAAAAATAAAGGACATTTTCTCTCGCATTATCCATACGTTTGGCATGCAACAATAAACACAGCTTGACTGTGCTCAGTACCTGCAAAATGCTTGCTTTGTGTCCATTTCAGCCATTTTTCATTCATCTACTCTCACAAAGTAATCAAATTCAAATTATGAACTCTCAGGAAAAAAAAAAAAAATGTAAAAAAAATTTAAAAAAGGTATATTTCTATTGATTGGAAAAGGTCATGTCTTGTGTAGTCTGTGCTATATTGCACAGAACCTATAAAGGCAGCTGCAGGTAAAATATACAGTGCCCTCCACTAATATAGCCAGCTCCTATTTTTCCTATTTTCCTTGGTCTTTCCCATTGTAAGGGAATTTGGCCTGTGTTACCTCATATTTATATCCCTATTAAACAGGAAGTCATGGTTGAACAATTTCCTGTTCCTAATCACCCAGGTGTACCAAAAATTTTAAATATCAATGGGAATATACTTCAAACATATTTTTCCCATATGAATTCATAGGAGTGCTAATAATTGGATAAACCTTTTTTGGATAAACCTGTGTATTTGCAATTGTTTGATATCCATGAGCGCAGAGTATTTGTGATTTTATTTATTTTTTAACAAAAGATCAAAAGGTTAAACAATAAAGACAATGTTTCACAGCATCCTTTGCTCATATTTGCCAAGGGTGCCAATATTAGTGGATGGCACTGTAAATGAAAAGTTCAGTTACAAAATTTTGTATTGGTTCTATGTGGAAGATATCTAAGATATCTATCGTAACTATCCAACAACATTATTACTGTGTGAGGAGATCACACTTGGCTAGCACGATTTTAGACATTTTTAGGCTGAATGACTGTTTACATCACATCATTTACAGGAAGATAAACTACAGAAGCAAATAAAATCATTTCAAAGTTCTCGCATTTTCTGTACTGCTTATCCTGCACAGGGTCAACGGAAGCCTAGAGATTATCCCAGGGAACTCGGGGCACAAGGCCGGGGTCATCCTGGACGGGGTGCCAACCCATTGCAGGGCATAATCGCACACACATTCACACACTACGGATCTGGAAATGGCAATCAGCCTACCACGCATATCTTTGCACTGGAGGAGGAAACCAGAGTACCAGAAGGAAACGTGTTAACAACAAAGCGTGCGCGCCCCCATTTCCAAGTCATTTTGGTGAAATATCTAAAGAAGGGTCATATACAGGCAGAAAATGCCATTTTGCTCAAAATCCCTATTTTCAGGATGCCAGAATTCAGCCACAGTGACATCCAACAGGTTTTCACAGACCACCATATTAAGTCATAGTGAAATTAGAAGTACATCACATTATACTGTGATTTAGTATATTGATTCTGTGAGAATGTTAAACTGTACTATGCTAGACTTTTTTTTTTTTTAAACATAATTCTCACTTCTATGGTGAATTGAAGTATTCCTTTAATGTCATGGAAATTAACATCAGCTTAATCAGCTACCCTGGGCCATGTTTGGTCTATAATAATTATGACTTCATCAATTCCATAGTAATTAATAATCCTGTTTTGTTTTGTTATGCTATAAAAATGAATCTTTCTGACCTCTATATATAAATATATATATTAGCACTCCGTTTGGTTTCTGTGGCAGCCATCTTCCTGAAGGACGGATGATTTCTGTGGCAGTGACGTTGATTTATTAACGTCTATTACTTGGCAGCAGCTCGGATACACCAAGAGCACAGCACCTAGAAGTGGCGTGTACTTAATTAAACAATTCTGGCATACACTTCAGATAAGCCAGGCAATTAATTTCAAGTTGCTGCTATCAATTAATAGGCGACATTTATGGATAATTGCTGCTCATTTTCAGGATGGAATAGCAAAGTCTTTGCTGTTGTTATCGAATAAATACCTGACAATCATGTAAGAAGAGGAGGAGGCATCTGATTCCAATGTCATATGTCAGTGTGCAGATACACTGTTTCTATGGCTGCTTTTGTTGACAGTATTTTAGTCTGTGCTTTTTCCCTTCCAAGTTTTCTGTAGCTGTTTCCTGGTGCAGTCTCTAAAGCTTTGCATACACTGCGCCTATCCATCATCCTTTGCCTGTACTGACAGGTCTGAGGTGCTGAGTAGGATCCAGTTAGGTTGCTCTGAGGCTTTGTGGCACAATGCATTAGTCAGAATAACGCTGTGTCAGTAGAGCTCTCGGTGGATTGACCACTCTTTCGTGGACTGAATGACAAACAGACTTGGCATGGGATCGGTCATCCTTAAGTGCTGCATTCATCACCATGTTGTCTATTCTGGCACCTCAAAAGACGTATATGCCACAAACTGTGTGGTCTATTCTTCGTAGGTTGGCATTTTTACTCCAGGCCTACGTGTGTTCTCGTCACTTTGTCATCTGCACTGTGCATCTTAGCAAATACCAACAGTTAAAATCAGGGCTAAGAGCAGTTCAGAAGCTTAAAAAATGTAAAAGCTGCACTACTCTACCACCTGGCACTTTAGTCTGTTTATATCATAATTGTACTCGTTAAGATATTATTGTTTCCACAATCGCGCAGTTACTAAAAGCTTTTAGAGATTAGAAAGGTGAGTGCCTTCCAAAAAAGGATCCACTTCAATCCCTTAGGCTTTAGTTAGAGCGTTATTTTACATGCAATCCATTTATAGCTACAGATCTCAGGCTGTGACTGAGCTTGATGATATGCAATTCTGAAATATTATCACAGTACACAATATATCCCGCCATACTTCGCGAACATCATCTCTCCTTAGATAACAATGCTGTACTTCATTACATGCACCCCGTTTTCCTAATGGTAGTAGTTACCGATCATTAATTGCGATGTGGCACTTTTAAAAGCACAATGTCTTGTTTTATGAAGCGTACATCAATTGTAGTCAGAAACAACAACAAAACAAAAAATACAACAAATAGAAAAAACTAAACATTCTTCCTAAACTGAAGTGCTGACTAATCGGTACTAAAGCATACAGGTTATCAGCATTTATTGCACAGGATTAGCCTTAGCGCCTGGGCAGCTAGGTGAGCTGAGCTCAGCACATGCTAATGCAGACCCTGCAGGCAGTCTGACGCTGGAAAACACTGAGAAAGTCGAGCACAGAGCCTACCTCAGTGTCCTCCACTAAAACTCTCATTAACATGCCCCGCTCCAACTGCTTCAGTGCCATAAATCATACTTCTCTCCTCTACATGCTGAATACATAAACAGCACTATTCAGAGAAAGAGAGAGGAGGGGAAAATAAAGAGGGAAAAGGAGCGAGAGTCGAGGTGTACAAGGAAACCAGGGGTTTATAAACTTCTGTAACACAAGACACACTGTATTGCTAGGTCGAAATTGGTTAGGCAACAGTTCAAATAAACCATATGTTTAGATTACATTTATATAATATTTAATCTTACATACAGTTACAAAATGTTATGTAAAAGTATATAAAATATTATACTGGACATGACAAAATCTTCCACCACGATATGAATAATTTCATGTCTTGAAATGATCTATAAAATCACGATTTTCCATCCATCCATCCTCTACCGCTTACTCCTTTTTCAGGGTCACGGGGAACCTGGAGCCTATCCCAGGAGGCATCAGGCACAAGGCGGGGTACATCCTGGACAGAGTGCCAGTCCATCACAGGGCACAATCACACACCCATTCATACACTACAGACACTTTAGACACGCCAATCAGCCTACCATGCATGTCTTTGGACTGGGGGAGGAAACCGGAGTACCCCCGATGCACGGGGAGAACATGCAAACTCTGCATGTTTATGGCCATGGCAGGACTCAAACCCCAGACCCTGGAGGTGTGAGCAGACATGCTAACCACAAAGCCACCAGTTGTGCTCATAAATTAGTGTTCAGATACAGTTGTGCTCATAAATTTACATGCCCCTTGCAGAATCTGCAAAATGTTAATAATGAAAATAAATAAATAAATAAGACAAGAGCATTAAAATTGCATTTTGTTTTTTTATTTAGTACTGCCCTGAATAAGCTATTTCACATAACAGATATTTACATGTAGTCCAAAAGACACAATAATAACTAAATTTACAGAAATGAACCAGTTCATAAGTTTACATATGCTTGATTCTTAATACTGTGTGGTGTTACCTGGATGATCAATGACTATTTTTACGTTTTGGGATAGTTGTTCATGAGACCCTTGTTTGTCCTGAGCAGATAAACTGCTCTCCGTTCTTCAGAAAAATTATGAATGCAGTTTCATAGAGTTGGGGAATTAGTAATAATGGGGGGGCAAATACATTTTCACACAGGCCCAGTTGGTATTGGATAACTTTTTTGCTTCAATAAATAACATTATCATTTAAAAAGGTCCCCTTTGTTTAATCTTAGATCTTGTTATCATTTCTGAAATAATTTAGTATGAGATATACACAAAAACAGAAGAAATCAGGAAATCCGAAATCAGGAAATTCACAAAAAAAGTACATGCTTTTAGTACATACTATAAGTAGGCAAATTGTGATCCAGGGATACTTTTCTACCGAGTCTACTTTCATTGAGTTCTTTCAGATAGATAATTCTTAAACCAATTCAAAGCCAATGCACTATAGCCTATACAGAGAGATCTCTGTAGCAACAGTTCATGAGCTTAACCATGTAATTACATTTTCTGGGATTGAGGCGGAAGCAGGCGCAGACTTGCGTTTTAATATTTATTGAAAATGAAGAACAAAACAACGAAACAAAGACACGAAGACTAGTCAATATAAACACTATGGCATGAAACAAACACTAAGGTTACTATACAGAAACACCATGACACAGAGACGTGAGTCTAAACAACGAAAGACAAAGACTACATATACACACGCACACATTAGTGCTCATTTAACCACAACGTGAAACAGGTGCTTGAAAACATGTGACTTCGGGTGAGCAGTGGCTGATGGGACATGTAGTGTACAAACAGACTTGGGTGGAGACAAGAACAAAAACAAACAAAGTCCACGTGTTTAGAACGGTCATTGCTCTCTGCTTCCGGCAGAGCAAAGGTGCAGTGCCTGCACCCGGCCTCCAGGGTGCGCCATGACCAGCACCGGTGCAGTGCCTGCACACAGCCACCAGGGGGCGCCACGACCGGCAAAGGTGCAGTGCCGGCATACAGCCACCAGGGAGGAACCGTGACAGTGAGAAGCACATTTTCATTTCTCCTTTTATTCTGAAGTGACATGTTGAACGGATTGGACATGAGAACAAGGAAAAAATAGCACTGTGAAAATGGGAGCAATATGAATACAAAATATTAAAAACACTAGATTCAACTTCAGAAATCCAGATGAGAGAAGTCACAAGTTCCTCATCTTGTAGCTGGGCTGATAGTTTCTGTGTAGTTTCGCTGTGTGTTATTCTCCTCTATGCTTGTTGTTCTTGTTTTTGTTACAGCACACCGCTTAGAGCTCTTACCTCCGAACTTAGTAACGTAAATGAGCTGCCGAAAAATGCCTTTTACGACATTGGCAGCATAGACGATACAGGAAAAATCTATTAATAAAAATTTTTCTATCGACCTACGATGCGAATCGCCATATCACACAGCCCTATCTTATATAGTTCATATCACATAGCCTTATCTTTATTAATTATTAATTAAAGAACCATATGTTGTACTTTTACAGCATACGTTAATCATTTATAGTTACATTTTTAATGTTGAGACAAGTTATCACTTGCAGATACAAACAGCCATTCTCTAACCAGTCTCTTCTTTCTCTAGTTAATAAGACTAAATAAATAAACAAATGATGCAGCTTGTCATGTTACTGAGAACTCAGAAAGTGCAAAGCTCCATGTCCTGAAGACTTACCTGTGTCTGAAAACTTACTGATCACCACAAAGCACTCACACTGGAGGTTCCTTCTATAAATGTTAAATAATCGTCTCCTTACAGAAAAGTTCACCTTATCTACAATTATAGTTTTATCCGTAAATAACAGCATGTTTTTTTATCAGTCTTAAATTATGTGGAGCATCTGCCAAACAAGTCCCTGTGAATTAGCTGTTACTATAACATATTAGTAACGAGAACATATTCGAACAAGTAGTACAAGTGTTGTGTCTATACAGGGATCAAGCTCGATACACTCTTGAGTTGCGTAACGTTTATAAATCCTTGTCTTTCCTGTATTCCTCGACTCCATCTTTGTATAGTATATTCCTTGAAGGAGAGTTGCTATAGTAATTGAATTCGGTGACTGTGTAAAAGAATCCTGCACAGTATAAAGCAGTCTCGGAGGACCCACTCAACTCCACATTAAACATTTGCCAAGGTTTGTAATGGAGAGGGACAGCTTGAAGTGAAAAATTCATCAGATGCATTTTTACCACCCTTGATTAGTAGAATTCGTGTTGCTTTCCGGATATGCGCTCGTTTGTGACTACAATCAACATTTAGAGGTCATAAACCAACAGGTAGTGGGTATAAATAGTGCCTGTGGCTTCTGTTAGTGCAAGCACTGCTGCTTAAAATGAGTGTGACATGATTAAATGTGTACCACTAAACATGAGTGAGTATTTAGAGGCACAAGCCAAAAGCAAGGCTTACGCCAGTTTGGCCTTGCTGAAAATCAAGGTAACTCCACCCTTAAAGCTCAAGGCTGGGGACACTATGGGGACACAATGTTTATCATTTCCACCATCAACCACTTTTACGGCAAAGTGCTGCAAAGCGATTCAAAACTTCAACAGCCTGCCAAAAAAAACCCTAAAGAATTACTTCCAAGGCTGTGAACTAAGCGTGTTAGTAACGCTTTCCTCAGATCGTGCAGCATTTTTATGATAGTGCTTAAATGCTGTGTGCAGGTGGACTGAGAAAGGTTGACACTGGGCAAGGCAATAAATAAAACATAAGCAGAAGTCATACATATGGATTAATGCAAAGCTCCAAGCCTGCCTTCATCATATCACCCTAGAGAGAGAGCGAGAGAGAGCGAGAGAGAGAGTGAGAGAGAGAGAGAGAGATAGATAGAGAGAGAGAGAGACAGAGAGGAGCTGAATCTAAAGTAACACGAAGATGTCATTGAGCTTCACTGTGCACTGACAAAAACGTCAGTATATATATATATCTCGCTATATAGTACTGCCATGATATCAACAACAACAAAAACAACAGGACCACAAAGATAAAAACAAGATATTCCTGGAGAAATAGAAATGCCATTAGTTTCATAGTTGGAGCACTCGCGTCTACGTGAGACTGAGCTCCTATCGAGCTTCTCCAGCAATGTGTTGCTATGGCAAGGGAAGCAATTTATCTGGGCTGATATGAGGCCAGTGTGTGTGTGAGAGAGAGAGAGAGAGAGAGACAGTAAGAGAGAGAGACAGAGAGAGAGACATAGAGAGTGAGAGAGAAAGAGAAAGTGTGGAATGGGGAAGTCAGCACAGCTTCCACATACAAGCCAGGCTCTGTCACAGTAGCTGCGGTGCAGGGAGCCACGTTTGCAAACAGAGAATGTGAATCAATACACACCAGTCAGATCCACAGCTGGCAACAGCAAACACAGACATACCAAAGTCAATGCGGTAAGAATGAGTAAAAATAGACTCAGGAGTAGTGGAGGGTGCATTAGTATCCAATGTGTCAACGGCATATTGAAAATTGTGTAGAGAACTGATTTTGAGTGTGTGTGTAAGTGTGTGTGCGTGTGCTCGCGTGCGCTCATGTGTGCTGGTACCTCAAACAAAATCATGAACTAAAAGGTGGTAAACTCCCCATGGTGTCCTTTTTATTCATGCTGGGAAAAAAATACAAGAGCAAGAGATTTATTTGGGATTTTTTTTAACAAATGTATTTTTCATGACGCATTTTACTATGTAAAGTGATGCATAAGTAACAAGAAACTAGCATTCGTTTAGCACAACCCTTAGACGTCTTAGCAGAGCATGAAATATATGATACTCGGATAGATATTATCGCTAAGCCACCTGGGGTTTTAGTGTTACAAATCTAAGTGGTGAATTGGCTCTAGTGACAAATATGTATCAAATATATTCGGTTTGAAGCTTAGTCCCTGAGTGTATGCTGTACGGTATATAACAGCCATAATGTAACAGGTGTATTCATCGAAGGTTCTTGTACACACATGCACTCACCAGCCACTTTAAAAGTAATATCTGTACACCTGCTCGTGCATGCAGTTATCTAATCCGCCAATCATGTGGTTAAACAATCAATCTAACAGGGCCCACCTAGGCAATGTGTTCCAATATTTTTGATCACTTGAAAAATGGGTGGTTTCAAACAAAAAGTGGCATGTTTTAAATTGTTTAACACATCTAGGTGTGTTAAAGGCCCAGTTGTATTGGATAACAACGGTTAAGGCTCTGAGTTACTGATCAGAAGGTCGGGAGTTCAAACACCAGCACCACCAAGCTGCTGCTTTTGGACCCTTGAACCCTTGGATATGGGAAGAAAATAATTTCACTGTGCTGTAATGTATATGTGACAAATAAAGGCTTCTTCTTCTCCAAATGTCTTCAGTACATAGCAAAAACAAAAGAACTGGCCTTGGCATTCCAATACTTTTGGAGGAGACTGTATATACACGTGCATACAGCCATGCTGTACCACGTAGATGCATACCATGCTGTCTCACAGCAGCCATCTGTCAGCGCTATCACCACAGCCATGCTAACACACTGCACCTTTCTATGTCTCACAACAAGTTCTCAGCTTCAAGCACAGAAACCCCAGTATACACGCTCATGTAATGATCTTCTGCACATATTTACACAAAACTACACTGTACAGCACAGCACCACCATCCACTGAGAATTCTACATCACATATTGGTAAACTGTAAAGCATTATAAACACAGTACTGGCTTGATAGTTTCGGCCCTGATAAATATTGTGTATATAATTTGTGAACTAGTTATGTGCTTCCGTGGTACACGGTACCAAATATGCTGAGAGCCCTGTACATGGCACATTTCTCTGGAAGACAGATTACTCGGACTCTGTTCAGTGCTCCTCTAATGGGGCAAATGAGTCCCACATTAGCCTGGAAGCTCTCAGCATTTCTGAAATGGTAGGCAATGAGGCTTTACCACTTGTACTACGTATAAGAACTCAAATACTGACTTACAGATTAAACTCAGGTACTATTGCTTGTATTAAGAGAGCAGTTTAATCGCACATAAGGACATTTGCACCGTTAAGCCATATGGGAGGCACATGCCGGCACAATGACAGCTTTTTTAACTACAACAGGGAGCATCGTGACTTTACTGAGGTAACCAGTGATGGTATTGATGGCTCATAACAGCATAGATTCAGCTTTCTGAAACAGTTACACAGAGCAATCAAAATGGCTTTAACTGAGCTATTCTTTTTTTTTTTTTTTTTACACTGGATTTTAATCTTTTACCCAATTTAATCATCTTCATTCCTCTCGGCTCCCAGCAGCTGCCTTATGAAATAGTCCATTTCCTATTAAATGGCAACAGTCGCATAATCACACCAGTATGCACATATAAGCGCAGCTTTAATTTGGATTTGGGAAGTGCACTGTGTCAGATTCTAAACCTTTGTTTTCAGCCTGCGAGAAAAGCACTTGAAAGGAAGCAGAAGGAGCTCGTAAAGACCTTGAGGTCCAACACTTGACATGTGGACATGAAGCTCCAGCATCCTGGCATGTATATCTGGCTCGCATTTAAGGGCAGATGGCAAGATTAGCACTTTCAGTGCCGTTCCAGAGGGGAGGTGGGCGGAAAAAGGATTCGCTCAGATCGCTCCTTTTTTCTCAATCGATATGACACGTTTCACTAAACGAAAAAAAAAAAACGTCGATGCTCTGAAAGCAATTACCACATCCATCAAAAAACACCTTATTTAGACAGAAAGGTGTCATTTGAGTGCAAAAAGCAATGCTGCTTTCTTCACTTGTTGTGTTTGGCTAACAAGATGTGTTATTTCTAAGTGTTTATTCTGTAAATTATATTGAACATAAGCAATGTATTTTGCATAATTATTGAACTTGCTTTGGGAAAACGTGTAATATCAACAAAAAAAAAAATCCCTGTAATATCGCATTACTGCTTGTTTAATCCTAGGCTGACATGACAGCAGTCCATTTCCACGTCTTTCTCAGTCCATGAATGGAGCTTGCTGACTAAAGTACCTTGAAAGCAATCCTCACGGTTTTGAAGATCTAATTACAGAACAGCATTAAATGACCAGAGGACACATCATCGCATTATTAGGCATGCATTTCCTGTTTTGAATTGGCCATCTGGTAAAACCTGGCACCTTGTTCTTATTGTGCCTTTTTGATCTTCTTTATTTAGTTTTTTTTTGTTTTTTCACTATTGCAAATCTGTCGTACCAGCTGTGGACAAATCACTAGGCCATGCAAACAGATTTCATGTCAGATCTATTAGCTTTTGATTAGTAGATGCTTGATAAATCAGTACTGAAGGTTAAAAAAAAAAAAAAAACTCTTTATTGAATTTTAAAAATTTTATTTGCTATGTATATAGGGATTTAGTCAAACGCTTATGTCTCTGTATGCTGTAGCATCACAATTTCCCTTCACTGAAGCTAAGAGGCCCAAACCTGTTTAAGCATGACAGTGCACAGAGTGAGGTTTATCAAGAAATGTTTTGTTAAGCTTAAACTGGAAGAACTCAAGTAGCCGACACAGAACCCTGACTTCAACCCTCTGAACACCTTTGAGGTAAACTGGTACCCCATCTATGAGCCAGGCCTCCTCACCCGCCATCAGTGTCTGACCTCAGTAATGCTCTGGTGGCTGAATTAGCACAAATTCCCACAGCCACACACCAAAATTTAGTGGAAAGCCTTCCTAGAAGAGTAGAGCTAATTCTAAAAGCAAAACAGGATTAAATCTGGGATGGGTTTTTAAAAAAGTATATATAGGTGTAATGGTCAGGTTTCCATAAACGTCTGGCCATATATATGTAAATGTAACGTGTTTCACAGTGGTGTGATGCTCCTCTGTACTGTAACTATTAGTGAACCACCTGCTGCACTATGCACATCAGCCAAGGTATGATCTGGTTGATGAGAGAACTATGTTTACTTACTGGATTAATCAGTACACCTGGGGAGGAAAAATGATCAAAACCAAGCAAAAATAAACTGCAGAGTTGTCATATATGTAACTTTGTATACATCACTTTGCAGTTAAACATGTTGTAATGTAAATGTGGCACATGACTATATACTCATCTGTTTCCATTAATCTGTATTAATGCTCTCAATTTATGGAAAATTAGCTAGGTAGTTATCATATTACACTGGAGTTTTGACTTTAACAAAATGTTGTTTGTAGTTCAAAAAGGGTCACAAGCATCACAAACTGCACCAAGATCAATCCATCCATGGGGCACAAGGCGGGGCACAAGGCAGGGTACACCTTGGATGGGGTGCCAATCCATCGCAGGGATCAAGCACATATACATTCACACACTATGGAGACTTTGGAAATGCCAATCAGCCTATCATGCATGTCTTTGGACTGGGGAAGGAAACCGGAGTACCTGGAGGAAACATGGGGAGAACATGCACACCCGCACACACAGGACTGTGGTTGGAATCAAACCCCCAACCCTGGAGGTATGAGGCAAACGTGCTAACCACTAAGCCACTGTGCGCCCCACATTTACTTTAAAAAGCAGATTATTTTAAAAGCAGATCTACTTAAAATAAACTACTGATATGCAGAAATAAGCAGAACTACTTTCAGACCAATCTTAGATGTCCTTTTCTGAGGTTTATAACCAATCACAGACTACGTTTACATGGACAGCAGTAATCTAATTATTGACCTTACTCTGATTAAGATGATAATGTGATTAAGGTGTTTACGAGTCACTTTTAGAATACTCCTGTCATGTTCCCGTTTTACATGTTATAGATCATAATTAGATTAACGGCACACGTCATTACGTCACCGCACCGTACAACATCCCTCCAGAATTTCACGTATCCACATACAGTTCGTCTTCGTTATGGAACCGTGTACAGTTTTGGGTGTTTTTATAAAAAAAAATTACGAACGCTTTAAGAGCAGTTAATTATTTGTCATGCTGTACGTGGAAATAGACAACTGCTTGAAGCCGTGGGCTGCGTCCCAAACCGTGTACTTACTGTCTATATAGTAGCTGAGATACATGTATTTTCCCCACTACAGGCCTATAGTAGGAAAGTATGCGGTTTTGGACGCAGCCGAATTCTCTAGTTCGCATTAAAATGTTGAGCACTACCGTGTGTGATCGTGTCCTGTCGCAAAATGCGGTGAAAACTCTCACACGACGTTCATAATGTGATTAAGGTGTTTACATGTCTGTAATACACGTCCATACGTCATAATGTGACTAAAACAGGAGTACTCCACCTGTCTTAATTCCATTAGTGTTTACTTAGAGTATGTCCTTAATCAGATTAAGGTAATTAAAAATTGCTGTTTACATGGTAGTTTCTTAATCGGGTTAATAGTGGATTACTGTTCTCCATGTAAACGCACGGACAGACATTTCCTACACCAGCCATTTCCACAGAGCGTGCAGAGACTAAGTGCTGATAAACTATTCTCACTTCATAATCACACAACAACCATTCAAAAAAATGACAGCCCTTGTTTGAGTATTCACTTCTAATAACTGAGCACAGCATTTAGCAGTCAACCCAACAAACACGAACACAGTCTTAAGCCCAGCTGTGATGAATAGTGGAGACAGGTGATGCTCATTCTAACATTTATCCCAATGATGGCCAAACAAAGGAGAATAAAATTGAGGAAAAAGATAAGCTTTGCATGGGTTCCTATCTGCTATATCGAGTATTATACAAATATTGACATAAAAATAAACACCATGACAGTATAATCTGGCAGAAATGAAACAGAAAACCTAACTGCTCTAATGACCACTTTCACTGTTTACACTCACGTTAGCATTTCAACAGAGTAAAATTTCACTATTACAGTGCCTTGCGAAAGTATTCGATCCCCTTGAACTGTTCGACCTTTTGCCACATTTCAGGCCTCAAACATAAAGATATAAAACTGTCATTTTTTGTGAACAGTTCAAGGGGCCAAATACTTTCGCAAGGCAATGTATTTACACTTGAGTGGAAACAAACTTTTAGCGGCCTACCACCACTGTCTACCACTTTTTATATGAGGTCCCTTCTTTTTAGAGGACCAAAAGTAATTGGACAATTACGACGAATTCTTTCTCTGGTGGGAGAGTACCCTTCAGAAGAAGAAAGATTCTCCAGAAGAAAAAAAAAACCCTTCACAACAGTTAGCTAGATCAAGAACATCCTCCAGGATGTAGGTGTATCTGTGTTAAAGTCAACAATCAAGGTGTTAACCACTGGTAAGCCTCAACGACAGGAAGACCAGATTAAAGTTTGACAAAACACCGAAAGAAAGAAAGAAAGAAAGGTACTGGTTCCTTGTATTGACTGATGATATGAAAGCTGACAATAGCAGCAGGACAAAACCCAGCATCTGGTGATAGCTACGAGTTGCAGACTTCAGACACTCATTGACTGCAACAAGTATTAAAAATTACTTATTATTATTTAATTTATTATTTAAAAATTACTTATTTAATTTAGAATTATGATAGTTTGTCCAATGACTTTTTTCTTGCCTAAAAAAAGAGGAACCATATATATATATATATATATATATATATATATATAATATAATTCCTGCTGTAATTCCTATATTGTTCATCTGATTTGGATCTAAATATGCTCAAATTAAAGCTGAAAGTGAGCTCATATATTTTATACAACATATATATAAAAAAATAAACTCCGATATCCTGTGGATAACAGCTAAAAGAACAATAACTATTTAAAGTCCAAATATTAATGTGCCTTACTGTATATACAGTACTGCAGCGTCATTCACATACCTATGGTCACTTTCTGCCTTGTGAAATTTCAATTCTTCTTCAAAAATACTCTGTGTATAGAAGTGTATTATGTACTGAATGAAAAAATGGCAGGCTGTTATAGAAATATAATCCATGTTGGGATGGTTTACAGTTATGCTTATACAGTTATAGTTTTATACATGTTTTTTATGTTAGTTACTTCTACATTTATAGTTATAGTGAAATAAGTTAGTTCCTGTAATGATTTACGATGTTGCAGCTATAACAGGAGTTTCCTGACTAGCCTCTCTGTTCTTCTCTTAAGAACACAAAATAAATTAATAAGACATAAAACACAGCTTGTCATATTACCATATTATACTGCACTTAATCATATAAGCTTTCAGTGATGAAAGAAAGGGTTTCCTATGGCATGAATTGGCAGCCACGTTGAAGTCAATGTGTTTTTATTTATTTTGATACATTTCAAATTGGAATGAAATAATGAAAACTGAATTGTTAATGCAAACATATAATCATAACCTCCTAGGCCACAGTGCCATATATTATTATAATTGAATAAAATTCATTTCATTTAAACACCGTTTCTTCCTGCAACTGCACATTCAACAGTGGAGTCCCAATTTATTGACCATTTCTTAACCTAGGCAGAGGGAGTGGAAAGTTTGTGTGCAAGTTTTGCAATTGTTTCTGCTCTGTTGTATGTGGTATATTGCAACGAAAAGATGTGGCGTTGCTGTGTCTAGCTTAACCAAGGCAGTGATATAACATTTATCAAATCTATGCCACTGGGTGCAATAAGTAGTCATGTTACACAACATTTAAACGGTTAGTCCCCTTCACATACACCTGCAAAGTAAGCTTATTTCAAAAGCACTCTAGAGAAGTCGAAGTGTGCATATTTTTACTTATTACCATGATAAATATGTTTCATTTTCCTTTTTAAGGAAAGACAAGATGAAGTCTGTGTCAGCACGTTGCAAAATCTAGCAACTGGGATGTTTTCGTCCTAGTAGCGTGAACATATTACTTCTTATAACATGGACGTTTTTGCAAATCTACCACTTGAACATCCAATAGCCTATTATGTAGTATTACTTGATTCGAGTCAATTCAAATGTATTTGTGTAGCCCTTTAAATAGTAGGTAATCAGACATTATCACAAAGGCAGCTTTACAGAAAACTGAAAGTTGCAGTGGCAAGAAAAGCATCACTAAGTTGGCATAAGGACAAAACCTTGAGAGGAAACAGGTGTACAGCAGTTAAGCCATTTCCATGTAATGATGTACAGTTAGATTACTAACTAATCTGGCCATTAAAATTGTGTTGTCTTTGTATATTACCCATTCCTGAGCCTCAGTCTGAGGACCTTGCCTAACTTCCTGATCGCAATCTTACAAACGCCTCAGTTGAACGGATATTCTCCAGTATGAAGCAAAACCTTTCACAAACATGATTTGCACACTCTTGTTTTCCATTTACAGCCGGGCCTCTGCATCACAAATTGCTCAGTTAGACTTGAAATTATGAAACTTGTAGGAGTGAGTACAGGCAATTTGTTGTTCTTGTGATCACACACCCCCAGACTCAGTGCAGCTCAATACAAAATCAGCAGAATCAGTATTATAGAATTATTCCTGTCGCCTGGGTTACAGTGCTACAATTGTGGTCCAATTTAAAGGCTGGAATAATGCTTCAGGAGCACTGCCGAACGGTACAGCACAGACGGCCCAGTGCAACAAAGCGAGGTAAATCATTATGTCCTTGAATACAAAGAATGAAGATGTAGCCTACAAATGCGAATCAGCCCTCAAATAAAGACATCGGTCCGATTTAGGAGTTATTCCTGCAGAAAATACGATGATATTACTCTAAATCTTCTGTGCTATAAATTATCAATGAATGACATATACTCCATGAAGAGTCTCAAGGATAACTTGATTTCCTACGGTAAGTCTTGATCAGGAGAGATGATGGCAGAAACATCACAAAGCTCAGTGAATTTATAAACCCATCTTTGCAATGTGCCTTATAATTTTCTGTAAAAAACTTAGAAACACACCAGAAAATTCCATTTTAATAAGTGCTTCATAAATCTATAAGTATAGTCATGTACTGTGGTTTGACACATGTGCAGCTCAATACAGTACATCAATATAGTGATAACGTTCTGCATGATTATTATTATTATTATTATTATTATTATTATTATACAAGAATGCATATTGAGGTGCTATTTTTGGTGTTTAAATGCATTAGTAAGTATGAGATAGAAATATTGCCAAGCATGTCTCCAGACCTAAACCCTATTGAGCATCTGTGGGGCATCCTCAAATGGAAGGTGGAGGAGCACAATGTCTCTAACATCCCCCAGCTCCATGAAACATGAAAAGATATAATTAAATATTTACACAAATGTGAGGGGTGTACTCACTTTTGTGAGATACTGTATATGAGTAATGACATGCATGCATGAAACAGTGTTTGAACATGTACAGTGCCTTGCGAAAGAATTCGGCCCACTTGAACTGTTCGACCTTTTGCCACATTTCAGGCCTCAAACATAAAGATATAAAACTGTAATTTTTTGTG
>JAFFST010048072.1:11049-24574 GCA_022414735.1 Noturus placidus | reverse complement strand
TATATATATATATATATATATATAATTTCCTGTCAGGTTTTTACCTGACGCCTTTTTTAGCCACGCCCTTGTTTCCTGTACTTCATGGATGGAAGTTTACACAGTTTACCTCAGGAGCTCATGAGGGCTTCTTTTGTCCAGCTTGAGAGTATGAATGTATTTTAACTCCCAAGCAATTCGAGAATTAATAAACTCTACCTTCTATACAAAGGCTCTTCAGTTTGCCTTTAAGGTGTACTGTGTAAAACCAAACTGAACATAGGAAAATCATTCTTTGTCTGACCAGATGACTAAACACAGGATGGACGACTGTTGCTAGTTTATTTCAGCCTAGTTATTATTTGACTAAATTGAACAAAAATGCTTGAGATTTTGTAATTGCCTTGCTGTTGTGTTTCCTTTGAATAAGCACTTACCAAATGATAAAGATGGTCTGAGAGTTTGGCCATTGAACAGTTTGATTTCTCAACAAGTGTTCTGTGCATAATCTTGCAGCAGAGGGGTTGTGTTTTAGAAAAGGTTTCATATGGAACCCCTTTAGAAAGTTAGAGCCATGGACCATTCACAGAATCCATAAGTTTTATATTGTGGGGCATGATGCCTTAGTGATTAGCACTGTTGCTTCGCACTTTCAGGGTTAGGGGTTTGAATTCCAGCTTTGTGCATGGAGATTGCCTGTTCTCCCCATGCTTCAGGGGGTCTCTCTGGGTACTCTGTGTACGGCTGTGGTTGAGCGGGTTGTCCACTAATCCACTAATCGATTCCCGGCCCGCATGACTCCACATACCGAAGGGTCCTTGGGCAAGACACTGAACCTCAAGTTGCTCCCGATGGCAAGTTAGTGCCTTGCATGGCAGCTCTGCTACCATTGGTGTGTGAGTGTATGGGTGAATGAGACACAGTGTAAAGCTCTTTGGATAAAAGTGCAATATAAGTGTGCCATAAAAAGTGTGCCATACTCCGGTTTCCTCGCCTAGGCCATAGACATGCGTTTTAGGCTGATTGGTATTTCCAAATTGTCCATTGTGTGTGAATGTGCTACCGATTGTGCCCTGCAGTGGGTTGACACCCCATCCAGGGTGTCCCCTGCCTTGTGTCTTGTTTCCCCTGGGAGAGGCTCTGGGCTCCACCGAGACCCAGTGTAGGATAAGCGGTACAGAAAATGGATGGATGGACATATTACCTTCAGGTTTCACAACACATCGCATGATCCACAAATTTTTTTGCTTTCACTTGCTTTGGATGCTGTTACAATTCTGAGCTCTTCTCTTACGGTCCCAGACATACCATGTGCTGTAGATGAGCACCAATTCTCAAGATTTCAATGATAGGAAGCATGGCATCACTTTGGGGAGAATAATGGAACTGATTTCCCAGGAACATGGTCATCATTTTCATGTGGAACACCTTCAGAAATGTAAAACAATAAACCATTTATATAATACATAAAAATCATTTGTAATTAGTTTACATATTATCTGGGCTAGTTGCTGGTTTTCAAACAGAGGGCTATGTGCCTTCAGGTTTCACAACACATGCAGATGTGATGCACAGTAAATGTTGCTTTCCCTCCCTCTTGAAGCTGTTAAAGCTCCGTACTCTTCTCTCACAATCTAAGACATTCCACATGCTGTTTATAGACACCAATTCCCAAGATTTCAATGATTGGAAACATGACGTCAATGTGGGAGGAATAGTGGAAGTGATTTCCCAGGGTCCCTAGGTAAAGTGTGTTTCCAGAGAACCAGATTATCATTTTCATGAAATGAGAAAGAGGCTGAGAAACTGAGGTCTTTACTTGCTACTGCACTGCGGAATTTAGTGCTTAATTTACCCTTACATACACAAAAAAAACTTGTGAAGGTAATTAGCTGAAGATATAGACTGGAAAGCTTGGAGTGTGACAATGCTGATATCTTAGTGAATTCTGGCATGTAGGCCTATATGACAGAAATTTGGTATCATAATCAACATTTACAACAGTTTTTTATTTTATTTTAAACATTAAGCACATGAGCACTCAGAATGTAATTAGGATCAGCCAAATTGGTTTTCAGGAGTTTATTATAAGCTCAAAGTAGTGGCAAATTCATGCTGGCGAATTTAGCCCTGGATGTTTGAAAACTAGCAGGTCCCAGTTATTGTGGGGATGATGGAGATGAACAGCTGGTCTGAATACAACATGCTGCTAAACAATTCTCCCTCTCTCCCTTCCTGTCTGTCTTATGTGCCATACAGACAGACTTTTTTGTGACATCACTCTCTGACCTACAGCACGTCACCTAAACCACCCCGGTCCTCTAGTGGTAAGAATCTCTGACCTTGGCACTTCAGCTTAAATAAGTGATCTCAGAAATCAGTAGAATTAGTTGTGCTAGACAGTGATGTTCAAGAATAAGTATAGATGTATTGTGGGCATAGCTAGGGACTCCTTAATAAAGTGTAACCAGCAGACATCAAGTACCCAATTAACTCAAATAGTTAACATTTCCTTGTTTAACTTTTTAATAGAGCTGAAATTTAAATTGTTTACAACAATTGTTGGGATTCATATTGAATTAAGAAAAAAATATTGTAATATTGTTAGAATATTACATGGAGAGATATACTGTACATTTTACTGATACGACAGTACCATGATTGCTAGATATAATGCCCAAGACACATCCTGGGCTAAGAGTCAAACTTTGGAAATAAGGGAGAAAATGTCCATAGAGTGCTATTTGTGTTACATAGTCAACAGCTTATAAGTGTGAGTTTTCTTTTTTCCCCTCACATGGGTTCCTTAAACCACGCCATGGGTTAGATAGAGTTACACACACCTGCCACTGACACCTACTTCTTCATTAATAAGTAATGAGTGCAATGAGCCTGAGTCAAGAGAGGTACATGTTAGCTGGGATATAAACATGGACATTACTGTTCTCCCCAACAATAATCACCCAGAGAAATTCCTCCAACTTGATGTAGGGATGCTACCAGCCACCCACGGGATGTTCCAGATAGGAGCAGCACTGTCTGGCCAGAGGCAGTGGCACAACAGAGTATACTCACAGGTATGGAAGCTCTCGTTAGCACTGTGAGCAAGACATAAGGCTTGATTGTACAGAGGTGGATAATGGTGAAATTTGTGTTAATATAAATTATTTTATTTTATTTATTCTTTTAATTTTTAATTTGTATTTTTTACAGTTGTTGGAAAAGTCATTGGTCACATTGTTGTCAGAGAGGTGTACTGAAAAACAACCATATACATTTATACACGTATATAGACCATTTAAAAAAACAGACATTCTTGAATATTTTTAGAGTATTTGAAATATCCTTAAGATTATGTTTAAAATATACCTAGATGTATATATGAACCTGTTTGACATTTGCAGGACTCAGTCTTTTGTCATTGTGCCTAAATGTTATTTTTCCACTGGTGTTCATCACCAAAAATAGGTTCTTCTAGTGTTCTTTGAACCTACATTTTGATTTTTTTCACTAGTCTTTGTTACCTAAATTTTATTTTCCACTGCTCTTTGTACCGCAATTTAATTTTTCTTCTTATTGTGTTACCTACACTGTTTTCCCCCATTAGTCTTTGTTCCTAGGTTTAATTTTCCACTAGTCTTTGTACCTAAATTTGTTTTTCCACTGATCTCAATTTTATGCGCATACATAATGTGGGGTTTTACAGCATGCTTCTCACTTTTCTAATATGAAATCTGTTTTTACACAAATCTGCCACATGGGTGCTGTGTCATATTCAAATTTGAGCATTTAATGAAACGGCATATTCTGTCTCCTATGTATAAACTTTATCCACAGTAAAACAATCAAGGTGCAGTCTGGAATTTCAGTCAATCTCTATGCATATTGCTGGATTATTATTAATGCTTTTATTATCAGTATTAATATTTGAGGGATCACCCATTCTTGTTTGTAGTGCATATATTATTCATCATATTCATTACCATCATCCATTGTCATCATTATCTATTCAACACAAGTATATGTTTGACATATTCATTGGCTTCATGCTTAAGGTCCATTCTGTATTCTTCCTTCAGGGAGAGAGTAGAGTAAAGAAGGAGGCAGAAAGACCCTCATCACCAGAGGGCAGGCCTGACTTCAGAGACAATGAACTGGAACAGCACATCACACCACTCACTCTGAAACCAAATATTAAGCAAAACCCACTCTATGTAGATCCAAGGACTGTTGACATGGAGGAGAACCAGAGATATAAACCATCCTGGACCATTGAGGACTATGACCGACATTCTTTGCATGGAAACTTAGCCAGTTATCAGGTACAGACTGATATTACTTGTATTGTCACTCAAAAAATAGTACTGATTAAGCATTAGGTGAAACTAATTTGTAATTGTCAATTAAGTTTGTAATTGTCAATTGTCCACTCACATAGTTATTTTCACAAGTATAAATGTCAGAACATTGAATAGTATAGCAGTCAACCAATACAGGAATATACAGTATTAGTGCAGTTGAAATTAGTATATCGGAATTAAGTCACAGTTATTCAGATGTATCGTGAGATATTACATATTAACCCTTAAATCACCTGGGAACAATCTATGGATCCAGACTAGCATTCCCCCCTGTAGAGCCGATCTCGGAAACACTGGATGGGATGCCAGTCCATCACAGGATACCATTTACAGTACACACAGACACTTATAACTACATAACTACTTAATTTTTAAATTAAGTTCACTAAAGTATGTATAGTAATTATGGAATCAACTTCTGAATCAATACTACTTCTGATTCAACTACTGAATCAATTACTGAATGTCATTACTGAATACTGATTTAGGATGTCTATCTGTATATTAACCCAAGAGTTTAAGGGATAATAATGGGAAATGTTTGAGCGAGAACAATTAATCATACCACTTTTTAACATTTAACTAGTCTTAATATCTCAAGGCAAAGCAACTGACTCAACAAAACAAAATTCCCCAGCTATGTAGACTGAATTATTGTATATGAGTAAAAATTTAAGATACAGTGTGGCATGGTGGTAAACCAGGTAGCATTGCCACCTCACACCTCCAGGGTCCCTAGTTTGATCCTGACTTCAGGTCACATGTTCACATGTTCTCCTGGGTTTCCTCTGAGTTCTCTCAAAACATGCTGGCAAGTGGATTGGTCGCTCGCAACTGCCCCTATTTGTGATTGTGTGGGTGTGGGGGGTGTGCGTGCATGCATGGTGCCCAGTGATGGACTGGCAGGGTAATGTGATTACTGAAGATGAATGAATGAACGAATGAATAAAATTTTAGATGCCATATGAGCCATCCTCTGTACCTAGTAGTAACTAGATTGACCCATCTGTTTAGAATTATTAAAACATGCTCTGTGTAACAATTGTGTTCAATGTTGCAGACTACTTCTTTAAAACGTGCCCACGCCTGATAATTTCTCTTGTCTCATAGGAAGATCCTAGGAAATTGAATTTTTGGCTGGAGGATCTCTACACCCCAGGCTTTGACTCCCTGCTGAAAAAGAAGGAAGCGGAACATAAAAGGAACAAAATATGCAGAATACTGACTTCAGTCATTCTGTCAGTTTGCGCAGTTGTGATTGTTATCACTGTGCCAATTGTGGTGACACAAAAACAAAACTGATTTTGAAAATGAAAGCAAGAAGACACACTTTTAATTTACCCCATGGTTCAGCAGATTAGTATGGTCTTTTGTTTGTAAGCTCAAGCTATTACTGTTTATTTTATTGCTCTTAGGACTGTTCTTACTGTTAGGCCTGGTTGAGGATTTGCTATTGTGTTATGTAAATATTGCATGAGTTTAAACAAGAGCTTGCTCAAGGCCTTATTTAAAGAAACACAATATACAGTAGTGACACTATAAGGAATAATAGCACCACCAAGTGACCAGAAACCATGTGCAAACCTAACACAATGTACATACATTTATTACAAGTTAATTATTGGGTATAATGTCTGCTATTTTATTGTAAAGCATTGTATGATAAAAAATAATAAAATGGGGGGAAAGGGAGATTAGAATAACCTTAAATAGAAAGTCTTAAAAAATACTACACCTTTTTCATTTTCATTGCATTTGCTCTGGGGAAAAGACACAAATGTAGACCTATCACAAAATTGAGCAGCTGTAATGATGGTGACTGGGTTAGCTTTAGGTTTTAGTCTAATAGAATTCTGGATTTTATGCAAGAAAATATAAATAATTTAGACTTCTAACCCATTGATTAAAATACATTATTTAGACTTATCTAAATAACCTAGACTAGGATCTTTATCTGATTCAATGTCTCAGCATTTCAGTTGGCAACGAAATTTGATAAATATGCAAAGTGTTTAGACGTGAAGGTCATCTTGAAATGATTGATAATGATTCAGTCTGTCAGGGGCCTTATCCCGTCTGTCAGAGGCGTTATATTATACGAATATAAATGTAAAAGACTGCAGGTGAGGACTATGTTACTGCTTGTGTGCAGTTATTATTTTCCATCGCAATGTCCATCACAATGACAAGGACAAAGACAGGTTGGGGTGTGTTATTTATCTTTTTCTCACGCATACACAGAACCAGCTGATACTTCTTGCAGTATAATTATGTTGCAGTTCTTTGTGTTGTTTGATAATGACTGTGCTGAATCTGAATCAGAACATGGCTCTGCGCTCGTGACAAAGCAGTTATGTGTATAAATAAATCCAAGAGTCACCATCATTCATGAATGAGTACAAATACTATGCAATATTAATTAAGAAAATAATTCTTCTGAAACAGAAGATGAAACTATAGTGTAATAAAAAAAAAATTGTGTGTGTGTGTGTGTGTGTGTGTTTAATTAGCACTTTTCTGTTCCTTATTGTTCTACTTCAATGACACTGCAAGCTGTAAGTCTTGGGACAGAGAGATATCAAACAATATGCTAATTAGAATATTAGGCCACGCCCAGATGATGCTCATATTCACCTGATAAAGTTGAGTGTTTTTTAAACAGTTTCACAAAATCCCATTACTGTTTTTTTTTTTTTGGAGTTTGCTTTTTATTTATATGTTTCTGTATAATATTAATACTAAAATCTGGTACCACTGTTATTTATTTATTCAGATTTTACAGTATAAAATATCTGAATGAGTGGATTGCAGTCTGTCTCACATAAGTCATTTCAAATAAAACAGTTTGCCAAATGAATAAAAGGTTAATAAATGTTTGATTTTTAAAGCTTGTCCTATATAAATTGTCCTAGAAAGTATTCGAGAGCGTATTTTTCCTGCAATGATTAACTAGTTTTCAGTTTATAGTGATGGTAGAAGCAATTGGAGTTTTTGTAATTTCAGCCAATGTTGTTAAGAAGTTCATTGTAGATATTCTTTCTGCAGTCTTATCACCTTTTCATGGCAACTTTTAACTGTGGTATACAACAGAGCAGATAATAAATAATCAAGCTCAAGCACAATCTCTCCGCGTGTATGTTATTTGCAATGATGACAGTGTTTGCTGTGGATCTTGAATCTCACAATGCTCCTTTATCAGTTTATAAATCGAATCTTTCATTTCACTCTCCATGTAATCATAATTCATAAACACTCACTGCTGGTAGCTATACAGGTGATCTCAAAATATTACAATATTGTGGAAAATTTGGGGGGTTTTCCCCCATAATTTAATTCAAAAAGTGGAACTTTCATATATTCTAGATTCATTACACATAAAGTGAACTATTTCAAGCCTTGTTTTGTTTTAATATTGATGACGGCTTACAGCTCATGGAAATAAATAAATCCAGAATATTAAAATATTCGAAAAAAGAATTTATAATACAAAAATGTCAACGTTCTGAAAAGTATGTTAATTTATGCACTCAATACTTTGTCGGGGCTCCTTTTGCAGGATTTACTGCATCAGCGCGGCATGGCATGGAGACAATCAGCCTGTGACACTGCTGAAGTGTTAAGGAAGCCCAGGTTGCTTTGATAGCGGCCTTCAGCTCATCTGTATAATGATACAGTGTGATATCTGGGTGTGATATCTCTCATAGATTCTCTAATGGGTTCAGGTGAGGCGAGTTGGCTCGCACAGTAATACTATTGTCAGCAAACCAATTACTAGTAGTTTTGGCACTGTGGGCAGGTGCCAAGTCCTGCTGGAAAAGGAAATCAGCATCTCTATAAAGCTTGTCAGCAGATGGAAGCTTGAAGTGCTCTAAAATAGAGCTGCAACAATTAATTGATAAAATCGATAATAATCGATTTTGAAAATCGTTGTTAACATATCTCATTATCGATTAGTTTGTCTGGGCGTGGTATGTTTACTCATTACGTTACTTCTGCTACGAAAACACGCTTCAGAGAGTAAATACTAAAGTTGTGTCCCAAATGATGTACTGTACACTTACACTATGCACTGTGTACTCTACAGTCTAGTGCAGGGTTTCTCCCAATCAACCAGGGATTTTTTGCATCCACAAAAAGTAATGCATAAGCACACACAAACATATTTTATATATATATATATAAAAAATAATTTGCCAATTAAGTGATTATGAAAATAATCATTAGTTGCAGCCCTACTCTACAATCCCCTGGTAGACACTGCATTGATTGTCGACCAGCAGATGACATGGAACCCAAAATCATCACTGACTGTGGAAACTTCTCACTGGACTTCAAGCAGCTTGGATTCTGTTCCTCTCCACTCTTCCTCCAGACTCCGGGACCTTGATTTCTGGGACCTTGAAATGAAATGCTAAATTTACTGTAATCTTCCCCATGATTGTGGTTGTGTGTACTGAACCAGATGGAGAGATTAAAGGCTCAGGAAACCTTTGCAGGTGTTTTGAGATAATTAGCTGATTTGAGCTCTTCTCAGGTCGACGTTTCTGTATTATAAATTCGTTATTCTAATATTTTGAGATACTCAATTATCGGTGAGCCATAATCATCATGAGTAAGACAACACTTATGTGTAATGAATCTACAATATATTAAAAGTTCCACTTTTTGAATTAAATTATGGGGAAAAAAACCGAACTTTTCCATGCTTTTCAAAATTTTTGAGATGCACCTGTACACTGTATTTCTTTATTTGTTATATCTGACCCTCTCAATGCTATTCTTTAAACTCAGTTGCTGTTTGTTTTTAAACAATTTAATACCATCTAAATCAAAACCAGCATTTACAAGACTTAATACAGTGAATATAAACATTTATTACATACTTTTCATTAACGTTACAAAAATCATTGTGCTCTTATATATTAATGCGAACAAAGTGCACAAATATTTTACCACATCAAGTAGGCTACCTGCGAGAAGTAAAATCAGTTTGGACTTGTTTTTTTTGTGTGTGCACTGTATATATTTGTCCTTCTCACGCACTGAAATACATACATCTGTTGCAGGCTGGTTCACAGATGCGTTCTCAGTTAGGGACTGGATATGCTTAAGTATATGCAAAAAAATTGTAAAAATATTTTTAGAATCCGAAATACAAACAGTTCAGAATGATCTACAGCAAAGATAATACAAAGGTATTTGATCTGAACTAAAATCTTGTTTATCGAAAACAGGGAAATGCTAGAGGTTGTATGAGAAAATCATTTAAAGCTCGTCTTAATCAGGGATTCGAAACACATGCCTTCACTTAGCCAGTCATGAAAATGTGTTACTTATTCATTTACATTATAATTCATCAACACTTCACTACTATACACATTACCACATGTTAATGATGTACTGCATGATATTTTTAAGAAATGAAAACAGCAATACAACAATTAAAGTTGTTTATCGAGCAATAATTATGAAAACAGTATTGAAACAGCACTCCTTGAATTCCTAATCATCTGTTAACTTAGAAAAATAAAGGTCGTACGGTACCAGGTAATCTCCATGATTGAGCACTTCCTATTACAAAGAAATCTGTATTTTGTACTCTACCAAATAGTTGTCCTAAATAAAATTAAATAAAAAACAATATGTATGCACTAAATCATAGTTCTGCAATAAATTTGCGAAAAATCTAATCAGTAGCTACAGTATATTTCCTTTGCGTTGACTCACACAGTGTGAAAATCAAATCTGCTGAAGCTCCCAGATATTTTGTTACATTAAAAACAACAACAAAATCTTCCCGAAACTAATAGAAGTCTGTCTGTGTGCATGTTTCTGTACACTAGATAATGAGATTTCCACTGAAATAAAAAAAAAAAAAAAACACACACACACACACGTTGGGCAGAAAACATGTAAAATGGGGGGAGACGAAAAATACACAAGAACTATTTCAGATACACAGTACAGACCAGCAAGAAAAACAACAAGAACAACAAAAGTAAAGAGTAAGCAAATAAACAACATACATATATGTTATGTATTAAAATACATAAAATATATTCCACTATACAGGGTAACTTTCCACATCAAATTAATAAAAGAGCAAAATTAAGAGTGTACACAACACATTACACCGACACCCATTTCCAGAGTCTTGTTTTAACATTGTTAATAATTAAGTGCCATTCCTACCACATTAATATTCACGTTTTATAAGGATGTTAATGATGAAATGAGAGGTAGTCCACATTTAGTACTAACACTCCAACATGCCTCTCTTAAAAGATCTCAAGACCATAATGACATGTTGCGAAAGTAGACAGTAACAATGTCTACAGTAACAATGTTTTCAAGAAAAGAGAAAAAAAAGCAGGTTAAATGATTACAGTTTGGTGAGAGATACACAGAACATACATTTTGATCACTTTGTTTATAGCCCTATTCAAGCAAAATCCCACAGAAACATTCACTCTCCTCTGAAAGTATTGGAACAGCAAGGCCAATTTCGATTGTTTTCGCTATACATTGAAGACATTTGGGATCAGAAGATGAACATGAGATGATAGATCAGAATCTCAGCTTTCATTTCCTGATATTTACATCTAGATGCATGTCTGGTTGTTAGTACACCAGCGTGCAGTGGCTCTGACAGACTTCCCCTCTTTTTTCAGCGTCAAAATGGATTGCTTTTCACCCATAGATATCTCTCCGGTCTTCATGTTGGTTTAATCCTATTTAACAACAAATGCAGTCTTCACAGGTAAAACCTGCTGTACAGATCAATTCAAGTATAGACCTTAAGGGCTATTCATTCTTCAAACAATAAATTTAACAGGGCATGCCTGGGCAGCAAGAAACACCTATCAGTCACATGTTCCACAAAAGGTGTCATGTTCTAAGCTGTTTAATACATCTAGATGCAAATATCAGGAAATGAAAACTGAAATTCTAATCTATCATCTCATATTTATCTTATGATCTCAAACCCAAATGTCTTCAGTATATAATGAAAACAATAGAATTGGACTTCCAATATTTTCAGAGTAGACTGTAGTACTAAACATATTAGAAGTTAATAATTCAGTACATACACTAAAGCAGCACAAGTCCTCATTCTCCAGGGGCTCATTAATCTCCTAATTAGATCTTCTGTTCAGTCACCGAAGTTGGTCTGTGACCTTCTACTGCATATTTTTATTTATAAACAGTGTTGGATTACTGTATATTAAAGCTAAATCTCAACTGTTACCCCATTTTCCATACACATTTAATTTAAGGTATTTTGAAGGTACAGGAATTCAGTGGTACAGGAGTTCTTAAAAGATCTGAAAGAAAACAGTTAGAGACTTGAACAGAAATTACAGAGATACATCCAGGCTGTTCTGGTTGTCATAGAGTGGATAATGCTACATTCACACTTGCAGTGGGGTCATCACGTCCAACAGCACAACGTTACACTAAATAAACTTATTCATTCAACTTGCTGTGTCAGTTTTATAGATTTTGTTCATTTCACGAAGCAAGAAATCCATTAAACAGTCAATACGTATGTAGGACTAACCTGTTTGGTTGCATGGCAAATCTAAGAGTAAATGCTGAGTAACCCACCACTGTCTACAAACACTACAGTTTGGAACGATTTCAAATATATGAGGTAAGTTTACAAAGTAAAAAGTAAAAACACCCATCACAGCTGAAGCATTTCTGCTAAAGACATTAAATGAAGCCAACAGTGGAGGTAAGTTTAGTGCCTCACGCCACTCAGACCTTGGAGAGCAGCCCTGACTCCGGAGCACTGGCCTTAATGATGTTCTGGATTTCTTTGAACTTCGGATGCTCTTTATCTGCCACGAGTTGCAGGAGGATCGACTCGCTGGTGGTGATTATGATGCCGGTACGTGCGAGCCGCTGTGAGACAGAGCAGCTTTTATTACCCAAACAGAGTGGTGTTCTCATAAATCATAAATACATTTTCAGGCAATGATGGTTTTAAACAAAATAGATGCTTTGTTGCATTGAAAACAGAGTTTTTCTTGTTTAAAAAAAAATGTTTTCCAGTCTTAACCCAGCCTTAAGGCTTGGTTTATTATTTTTATTTCACAGAAAAAGGAATTTCAGCGAGATTAAAATCAATATTGTTCCAAATACAAATAGCAATTCAAAATACCACGAACACTTTATTACTCCAAAGATATCAAAAGAAACCAATAAGTGAAACTAAAGTTTCCCAATAAGGCTGCATTTCTACTGCAGTGAAAATACATCAGATAGAACACTCACGTTCATTATGGTGATAAAACGCAGAGAAATAGCCAAGATCCCTGGCAAGAACCTCAAGTATTGATCACTGCCAAGCTCAGTAGTGCCAACCTGGCAGCAGATATATTATAGAAGATTCTTATTACAGAATGCTGTTTTTGGACGACAAGCCCTCATGCAGCAGCCCAAAAGATTTATGATGTCAGCCAACACGCGTCACAAATCCCAATAAACAAAAAAGTCTGCTCTGAAAACTTTAGAGGACAGAGCATAAACCACATCCAAGTGTCCAGGATACAATGTCCTGCCAACTGCTTGCACATGACACATTTATACAAGAATGACAAGATTATCTTTGACCAGAGTGCTCGGGAAATGAGAAAGTCAAAGATACAGTGCCTTGCGAAAGTATTCGGCCCCCTTGAACTGTTCGACCTTTTGCCACGTTTCAGGCCTCAAACATAAAGATATAAAACTGTAATTTTTTGTGAAGAATCAACAACAGGTGGGAGACAATCATGAAGTGGAACGAAATTTATTGGATATTTCAAACTTTTTCAACAAATAAAAAACTGAAAAATTGGGCGAGCAAAATTATTCAGCCCCCTTAAGTTAATACTTTGTAGCACCACCTTTTGCTGCGATTACAGCTGTAAGTCGCTTGGGGTATGTCTCTATCAGATTTGCACATCGAGAGACTGAAATGTTTGCCCATTCCTGCTTGCAAAACAGCTCGAGCTCAGTGAGGTTGGATGGAGAGCGTTTGTGAACAAGTTTTCAGTTCTTTCCACAGATTCTCGATTGGATTCATGTCTGGACTTGGATTTGGCCATTCTAACACCTGGATATGTTTATTTCTGAACCATTCCATTGTAGATTTTGCTTTATGTTTTGGATCATTGTCCTGTTGGAAGACAAATCTCCGT